>CAWUFW010024872.1:0-53509 GCA_963921515.1 Calotriton arnoldi | reverse complement strand
TACTCTGATTGCGGCATTTTCCCCTGTTCTAGAGCCAGCACAGGAGACCAGCCCTCATATCCAGAGATGCATTACTGAATATAGGCAGCTGTTTTTATAACAGTATGTAACCCGCTTACTTTAAATGAAACAGTCTCATAGATCCTGTCCATTACCTTCGTTACACAGTTCTACATAAGGGTTCATGTCGCCTTTTCTTTTGAGTTGTGGGCACAGACAAACAGATGAGCGAGATGGTCTATTGGCCTCAGGCGCAGTGTCCCCATTATAATTTTCCGCCCAGTACTTCAGCTGCTAGTGTTAATTTGGAGCCTGCAGCATTGGCCCAGATTTTGAGCAGAGATGAGCACCCAGCCTCCAGAGGCGGGGAAAGGTCATGTTTTTGCAAAGGGCAGAAATTGGCTGGCAAAAGAAGTGGCTTAGTAGCTACAGGCTATCAATAGTGAAGAGTCAAGACTAAATTACATCATCAGCTATTGGCGAGCCGCCTTGCTTCATAAATGAAAGTATCACGTTCATATTACTGATCGCACAGGCAGTGGCACACTTGCCGTGTTATAGAACAACACGGAGTGAGCCATTTTAACATAAAGGATAAATTCAGTTCACAGCCGGGAATGATTACAGCACGCTGTAGCGCAATGAGGCAGAGGAACAGCTCGTTATCAGATCACAAAGAATAATTACGCAGCAAGTAGTTGCATTAGCCCAGGAGTGTGAGAGTCACAAACTCTATTTGGCGAGAAGGTTTGCCAGTAGTCTCTGCTTTGTTTTACTCCTGTGTCCACATTGATTAACCAGAAAAATTTGAAATGACCCCAGAAAAGGCCATAGCTTTCAGGACCACCAAAGACTTTGATTAGGGGTCTGCCGATGGTGAAAATGGTATAGCAAAGAAGTGGAGTCATGAAAAGTGTGCAGTAAATAGCAAAGTAAACATTCATTTGCCATTTTAACTCTTCTGCCAGGGCCTCAGAGCAGCTTTGTGTCCAACAACAAGAGGTCGACCACCATCATTACTGTTTGCGTAACATTCTCTTCAGAGTGCTTCCATTGAAAGTTACGAGGACCATATTCACACCCGAATAGCATACCCAATTAATCAATATCGTTCTGTTGTTTGTGATCACTAAAATATTGTTCCTCTTCCTTTCTTGCTTTCTCATGTCTTGATAAAGACGCAGGGCTTCAGCGAATGCTTGAGGTTCAATTTAATTCATCTTATAAACCGTAAGAGAATCAGAAATATCCAGCCTCCATCTGTATTTTGCCATGTCGCCACCGATAGCGTTGAATCTTCATATCACATTACCCACAGACAGAGAATGACTCTGATAAGAACAGCCGGTTTGTGCCAGTAGGCACTCTCCAAATATTCGCTTAGTGCGCCGCTCGTGACGGCGCCAGCGCAAATGCCTGCCCGCCGCCAGGCAAGATTCATTTGAGAAACAGCCAGCAGAGACCACAGCCCTCTAGTTGAGGAGTCGCCGCCCGCCGCGCTCAGAGGCCAGCGCCGGCGGATTGATGAGCGCGTCTGAGCGTGGCCCATTCGCGCCCCGAGTGAGCGTCGCTTTTGGTTTGCTGGCAGTCGGTAACCGTTCAGACGCATTCAGATTCTGGTAACCAGAACAGGCGGAACTGCAGGTTTACCGTCGGCGAGTATGCAGCCACGAGGAGCGGGCCGATTGCTTTTTAACTCCTGTTAACTGCCATTACGATTGGTCTACCAATTTCTGACTGCGGCACTTCGCGTCTTGACTTAGAAGATGGTTTGCCTGGCTAAAAATACCATTCTTCATCCGTCGCAGTGAATACCAGTTCGCCCCACCGGCTCAGCAACTCAACCATATCTGCTTTTGAGAGCGCGTCTTTGATATAGTCAGCTCAGCACATCAATTCATATACCGTTCCCAACAGACTCCACCAGGAGATGTTGTTTATCAGTTCAGGGGATAATGTGAGCCGGTAACTTCATTTGTTGGCAATGTAGTCTCCCGAGCGATTAACGAGGACCTGTTCGTGACTGGGTGCTGGTTAAACGCTAACTCCACGATGGGGCCAAGGGCAAAAGGCTTATTTCCACATCTAGCCAGCACGTTGAAGAAGTAGCTGATCGACATCAACACCACCACCGAGAGGGAACTTTCTCCGGGTCCCAACAGGAATAAAGTGTCGGAAACGCTTCACCCGCCATAGTGTTAACGCGGTCCAGATCAATCACTTGGTATTTTGCGAGGGCAGATCTGTAGCAGGCGCAGCTTCAGCAGGAGTTTACCCAGTTCACCACTTGTCGCAGCTTCCCTCTAAGGGTAATATGCTCACACAAGAGGGAAATTGCCGGCGGCGGCTTATCCGCACAGAGAGCTGGGTAGTTCAAACTACATCGGTTTCCAATTTCGGCAACACCATCGTAGTCCGCCAGTTCCACCAAGATCTGATCACCCAGTTCACCGGTTGGGAATATATCTCTGGGATAGAGAGAGATATGGTATTTACGGGGAGGTCAAAGAATATCGACCGTGTGATTACGCACCAACCTCATCGCCGAGAGAATTTCTCCATGCTGCTAACCGCGTTCCCACAGGTTCAGCCACCTGATTTCCTCGCCCTGCGACCATAGCCACACATCACAAAATTCATTACTCTGTGAGACTTTTGTTATCATGCTCTGGTTTTAGCGCACCAGACATCCGTTCCATAATTTTTCTCCGTGGACAATTTTGCTGAAGCGCAGTCTTCTCGTCCCTCTCCGCTCAGCTCGTCACAAGGGGGCCATGTTCTGTGCGCCGGAAGCGGAATTGCGGCAACCGAACACCTGATAATCGGTCGTGTACATCGCTCTTAATGCTTCCCGAGATAGAAGCTTCTGCTTTCTGACGGCTTGAAGATTTCCTTTCTGTTACTACTTCAACACGCGTTAATGGTGCCTAAACACCTGTAAACCAAAGCCATGGGAATCGCTCACGGGAGGGCATTCTGAACATCACGGCATGTGGAGCATTCTCTTAATCCACAGATTTGATACACCCGGCGATAGCTGACCCCGTACCAGAGCGCCAATTACTTTGAAAGGCTCATATAATTGACTCGCTCACGATTTTAGTCTAGTTTCACCTCATTACTATCTATCTAATATCAGATTCACGCAAGATATCACAGTCTCTGTCTAGCCGGGTTTCAGACTGGTCGTAGAGTAGCTGAGGCCCACAGCCCATAGCATCATAGCTGTACCCCCATGTGCGACTCGCTGACAGTTAAAAAGTGGTAGATCGCCTTTAGGCGACAAAGAACAGTCCTTCACGGGATCTTCACGTTATAATGCGCCGTGCCAGCTCTGAAAGACGAGTGTTCACGCCAGCCCCGTAAGACAATGTCCCGGCCTCTTTGCCACGTATACATCACGGTCAGAGAAGACTTCATCAGGCGGATTGCCAGACAGACGGTGGTTTCTGCCTGCTTTATGCAGATGCCGCTGCCCGATTCAGCCAGAATGAACGGGCCACAGTTCACTAATCTCTGGTTCAGCTGGCAAATCCTTTACAAGCAATAATTTTCGTACACCTTGCGGCCAATGGGTTGCTGTGCGCAGGCGCCTTCTTGCTTGGGGAGTTTATTGAGAGTAGAATGGGGTTCACTGCCTATAAGAGAAATCTTATATTCTGTCATTGTTATTAATCTCTTTGCCTCAGACTGTGAGCTTAGGTTGTGCGTCAGCCCCAGCATTATATAGGAGTGGCCTGGGGTAGTGGACATGAAGACCTCCACCAGGAAATGTGCTCTGACGGCTCATCGTTCTGTAATTGGTCCTTTCAACATATGAAGCCGGCATAGTCACTAACCGACAGAGGTCTGCCACATTACGGTTACAGGTATGACAACACAAACAAACTCCTTCCGGGCTCTCGCCACACATCACGACACATGGCGTTTATTGAAGAGCCTCCAGGACCATCCTGCATACCAAGAGCATATAAAGCATGGAGCAGAGGTTAGCGGAAAGAGAGGAGCTCTGGCAGTACGCCGACATTCATGTTGCACTACTCACCGGTGGCCTCACAACACATTTATAGATTCCTGTCATGAAAGTCTTTTACTCTTGCTTGTCATCTGTGGGGCTGTGAATATACAACTTGAGATTGCGAGAAACAATTTGAGATGATCCATTTTATGATGCTTATGTTTTTATGAAACTCAGAAAGCCTTTACAATCTGAAAGAGCTGGTTTTATGCACGCCAACTTTTGGCTTGATAGTCGCCGAGAGCACTACAAAGTGCAGTGCATCTCGTTAATCATTGATCAGACTCGTATTCATGTTGCACACAGCCTGTTTGGCTTAACTGCCTGATGATTGCAGCACAGACACTTTCACGCGCCTACGACAAATGCTGCACCCAGATCTGCTCTGGCGCCTGGACGCACAGTGAGCTTTTGAATACCGATCGCTGACGCTGATACCTGCATTACGGCTGACCGTCTAGATTACTCAAATGGTTCATAACAGTTCAGGAAGCAAACTTTCGAGCAACTTAGATGTTGTCCCAAAGAGATATCGTTGAACCCATAAACACAAGAGCAAAACAGCAGAGGAGGTTAGGGAGCCTAGCAATATTAGGAACAGCATAACAGGGGCAATTAACAGCCCACCCGGAGTAGAGCTCATGCTGATGCGCATACCACAGGATTATAGGTCAGTTATGAGGTAGTTTTAGGTACATACCCACACATTCCAGTAGAGTAATGAGCTGTCTGCACTAATGTTCAGAGAGGGCAGGCGGAATAGCAGGGCGGACGCCGGTGCCTGCCGATATACTTTCTAAGATGCTCAATCCTGGCTTGGGCCTGGTGCCGCTGCCATCACGTGAGCCACGGGCTGCTTCATTCGTCCCAGTCTTTAAAAAGGAAATAGAGAGTTAACGCCCAGGTTGCCTGTCGCGGCCGGGATCTATTCGGGCCAGATGTGACATCCACGTCTCGAGAACAACATCTGTCACATCAATTCCACACGCCACCGCAGATCAATGTTCGAATTTCCCGATAGCGAACAAGCATATTGCCCGCTATACCTGGCGTTTCAGGCTTCTCTGCCTCATGATCTTCTCCCGCCATTTTATCGCGCGATTGTATGGCGGCGTAGATCCGTTTTCTAGCTGCGACAGTTCAAATAGTCCTTCTTCAGCCGACAATATCGTCAGGTGCCAGCATGAAGGTCTTCACGCTTCTGTTCCCATCGTGAAGAAGGGTGCAATGATTACTTCCGGCCCCTTTCATTCAATGCATGATTGGTCGGCCTAGAGAAGCCATCTTCCATGATTGTTCGTAAGACAGACGGCGTAGTTCAGCGTAGTACGCTAACTCTGATTATGTCGAACGGGTTATGAAAGTTCATCGATTTTCAACCGCTTATGGGGAGAGGTTCACTAATAATCCTAAATCCCATTGCAAATAAATTACCTCAAAATACAATACCTTTATGGTTATCGCAAGAGTGTCTTCTCTTACGTTTTGCTGAGGAGCACATCTTCCATAAGAGAATCCATCTTCCAGCAGCCATACTTAACTTTCAGACCGGGAAAAAGATCGTATTATCATGAATTATAGCGCCAGTAAACGCCCAGGCAGAGCAGTGAATTTCAGTATACACGCGTAGAAATGTTTGAGACGGTCGTCACTTCATACTATCCTCAATACATGAGTCAGACGAATATCATGAGCAGCGACGTCACATGGCCAGAATTTAAGAGGCGGGACAACACTGGATCAATGTCACGGTGCCGAAGCAGGTTGAAGATCGCGCGATCTTACACTCACGACACCTGAACTTCATATAGCTCATGTGTGGTGGCGTATAGAGGCTCTGCCTGGCGTGGTTTCCATCCGTTGCAACCACAAATGCGGCTCTACAGCCAATTAGGTCCGCATGGTTTCATTTGCGTTCTCCGATCTTGCTTCACCCAGGCTGCAACACAACTTTCGTTGCTCCAGTGACACACATGATCCATTTGATGATGTTTGCAGTTTTATGAAACTCCTGTTTTATATCCCAATCTTGAAAAGAGCTAATTTTGGTGAGACGCTCATCCTTTATGTATTTGAAGGAAATGCCGATAGGTAGCAATTGGTTATGTTGCTGCAATCTCGAATTTAGTCCTGTACTTCATGTTCGCACAATCAGCCTGCCTAACTTGGTCCTTTCCTTGACATCGCTTGTTGTAGCATCTATGTAACAAGGTCATTTCGCGCGATATTTTTAATTACCGAAGTAAGTGTCGGCGGCACAGACGGTCACAGCATATTGCGTGCTTTACGGCCTTTAATATTCCGGAAACCAAATAAAAGGTTGGCCCAAAGTACTTTCAGTACAACGTAAAGGTGAAGGCACATGCGAAAAGATGTTGCCACTGGGATAGCGGTGAAAACATTGACACCAGACACTGAAAACAGGCTCGTCAACAAAGACTGGAGTGATTTGCACTGCAGTGGAATTCAGCCTGATCGCATGTTTTTCACTCGTCAACATTGACGTTCGAAGTGCTTCCGCGGAATTCATGCCACTTGCTACGGTAGCCGAGAAGATCTTTAGCCTTCCGAGTTGGACGAAGAACGCCGACTTCTGTAGTCCGCGCCACTGCCATGGTATCCAGGTTATTCATTTCAGCAGTGCTATCAAAAGAGTCACCACTGCAGATGAGCCAGTGAATGCCATATGCGTGTCGGCTTACAGAATTGTTACAGATGCTGCCCACAGATTGATGTGAAAAAGTGAGCCTGCCGTACTCTGCTTTTCTGCCTGTGCAATCACCAGCCTACCAAAGTGTCTTAATAGCCAGATGAAACATCTCTCTGGTTTGGCCATTGCAGACTTGGCACAAGTAAACAGCAGCCATGTTAGAGCTTGTCACTTGAACAAAGAATTTGAGAAAGTAATTCAGAAAATTTAGTTTTATGCATGAGAAGCTAGCAATGTGTTGAAGCTCACTGTGTAGATTGGCACAAGTTTCCAGATCCCTTCATAAAGGGTCCAACTGTGCACACCATTTTTACCCGAGGTATGCGCTCCAGCTCAACACATGTTGCAGGCTCTGACCTGTGAGAATCAGGCACATATTGGCATGTAAAAGCATGTCAGTGTAACATCAATTAGATATCTGCATCGACTGGCGAATAGATAGAATGATGTCGTTATCCAAGAGGATGGCTTTCTCTGAGCCGCTTCCTGCGATGGATAGCACTACTATATATCGAATTTCTGCACAGTCAAACGCGAACAATATCAGACTTACGACATATGGAAGTAGTCTGTTATCAGGATGTTCACTGTCGCCATTTCAATAATCAGCAGAACCGCAAAACTGGCCATTCGGTCTCGTGAGCGACCAGATTATCGGAACTAGCCGTCGACTGATCTGACAGCGAACATCAACGAATATGACGACAAAAGACAACAGCACCTTCGTCGGCCGCATCACCAGGGTCTGAAACGCCATCGGTCGCATTTTAGCGTAGCCGTCGCCGATACAGCGCCAGACGCGATGACGGAGTTCACATCCGGAGTATCGCCGCCAATAACATCCACGGTTACTGCCGACGACGCTTGACGGGGACGGCTTGGGGCCGTATCGAGCGACGGTGACGCTGAAGGTAGTATGCGACACCACCATTCCGTCATACCAATATTCTACATTTGGCTGCCGAAGATCGCCACAGAGCGTGTCACGACATTATCACAATATACACGGGAACGGCGAGACACAGCAGCAGCGGATGCTCATCACTGCCATACACCGCCAGTGCCTGAATCGCCATCATTCGCCCCACACACAAATCAATTTAGCGCCAGTGCCAAATGCCCACCACCACTACCGTTCCACAGGGGCAGATGCCAATAATTCTTCACTCAGGTAGATGCCAATTTCATTGTTACCACAGGTTGATTCGTCACAATATTCTGCCAGGGCCACACCACTACCACCACGCAGATTACAGGGGTAGGCCGCTCACCATTGTTACCACTCTACAGGGGTGATGCCCACACTAGCTGGTCAGTGATGCCCAATTACTAATAAATGGTTTCGATTCATTCTTTAGCCGGCTGGCAGGATGCCTACTACTACACACCCTCGCTCAGGGGATGCCCATCACTACACTTTTTCAGGGGGCAGGATGCCCCACCACTGTTGCCACTTTCATCAGGATTCACTGTTACCACTCGCCCAGGGCAGGATGCTCACACAATACTTGTCAGGGGCAGGATACCATCGCCAGGCCACTTTCGCTCAGGGGTAGATGCCCACCACCAGCTGCTTCACCCCTTCACTCAGGGGGGCAGGATGCCCACCACATGTCATTCTTCAGGTATTTCACCATATCATATTCTTCGCAGGACGCCCACCACTACCACTTACGCTCAAACGTTCGCCATTGCCACAAAGGATGCTCGTCACACAGCCCGTGGTGAGACTGTTCGCTGGAGCCATTCTTCGCAGGATGCCTTCACACACTTAGCCAGGGGGCAGATGCCCACTATTAATTGGCACCACATTGGTCATTCTTGCCAGGTGACACTTGCCAGGGGGCAGAGCTCAACACCAGCTGTCACGGGGCAGGATGCCCAATATTCGCCAGCCATGTAAATGCCCACCACTGCCTCCTTAGCCAGCAGCGCTAATACCACCAGGGGGCAGATGCCCACCACCACCTGCCGCCCAATACTACGCCGCCAGGATGCCCACTACTCAGGGGGTGATTCACCACTACACACTCACCAGCTCTGCTGTAAGCAGGATGCCCACCACCAGCTACCACCGTAGGCAGGATGCCCACGTCACGGGGCAGGACGCCCACCACTGTTGTCACCTCACCCGCAGGACGCCCTGGGGGCAGGATGCCCACCACGGGGGCTGATGTTCACCACCGTTCTAGCCAGCAGGACGCCCACCACCAGCTCACTCACCAGGGGCAGAGCGCCCACCACCAGTTCCGTCAGGAAGAAAATTACTGCCCACCACCAGCTGCCCCTAGCCAGCTGTGCCTACCATTGCCACACTTGGGGCAGATTCACAATTCCCGCCCAGGCAGCCGCCCACCAGCTACCACTCTGGGGTAGGTCACGTCATTAAACATTACCTCTTAGTCAGGGGGCAGATCTACCATCGGAGTTCGTTGCCACCAACAGCGGTACGATGCCCACTGTCATTCTTCACTACTCGTCATTCTGGCTGGGGGGCAGGATGCCACCACTACACACTTCGGGCAGGATGCCCACCACTAGCTACCACTCTACAGGGGCAGTTCACCACCACACACTACTTCATAGCAGGACGCCCACCACAGCTGCCACCTCAGCTCAATACTCAGCTACCGGCCAGGGGCAGGATGTCACCGACATTACCTCGCCACCATTACCAAGCAGGATGCCCAGCCGGGCAGGGATGCCACCACCAGTCAATGATTCACCATTACCACTTGTTGCGTGCAGGAATCACCATACCACTGGTTCTCAGGGGTACACTCAATTACAATATTCTTCACCTTCGTAAAGGTGATTCACCACTACGTCTGTTCTCAGCCAGGGGCAGGATGCCCACCATCTTCACACCACTCACCTGTGTAGGATGCCCACCACCAGCCGTCATTCCGCCAGGCTCGGATTCGTCACCACACCACTCCTTAGCCAGTGATCACCACTACGCCAGCCACCGTTCCAGCAGGATGCCCACCACTCACTTAGCCAAAGGCGTCACCCAGCCAGCGGATGCTCGTCAGCTGTCACTTGCCAGGCAGGATGTTCACCACTGGCTGTCACCTCACCAGGCTGTCACTTCCTGTGGGGCAGGATGCCCACACATACACCAGCCAGGGGCTGGATGTCACCATTACACAATTCTCGGGCAGGATGCTCACTACGCTGCCACTGCCCAGCAGGATGCCCACCAATTTTTTGGGCCAGGGGCAGGATGCCCATCATCTACCAGGCCACCAAGGCCAGCCGGAGTTCAATAATACGCTTCTTCAGCAGATTCACCACTATTCTCCAGGTTCACGTCAGCCAGCGCCCACCACACAGGGCTGATGCCTACCACATAATACTGTCTTCGTCACTCCTCAGTTCAGGATGCCCACCACCACAATACCTCCTTGTTGTCAGCTCACCACACAATACTCCTTAGCCAGGGGCCGGGTCGCCTCTGCCAGGGGTGGAGCCTCGGTCATTCCGGATGCCCACCACTGTCACAGGATTCCACTGCTGAGTTCGCTGTGGGGCAGGATGTTCACTGTTACCACTGGCCTGTGCTGGGTGATTACTCCTAGCCAGGGTGAAGCCACCACTACAGCCGTTAGGGCAGGATGCCTACCACGTCACTTCACCATAGGGGATGGACAGATGATGACAACATAATATTACCTGTAAGATTACGCAGAGCAGGCTTCCAACATTGAATCAGACCCTCATGTGTGGCACTCACGGCAGCTCATCACGCAATGGGGTTAAACATCAGTGGGGTTCATAGCTGAAGAGCCGTTTTTTGACCATTAATTGTCACAAAGTGACCAAAGCAGCAGCGTGGGGTCTGTCGAAGATTTTCTTGACTCATTGCAGTACCAGCAGTGGTGGGGTCTATATACAGAATATTTTGACATTGTGGCAATGGGGTCTGAATCATCACATTGCGACCAAAAGGTAAGGTAACCATACGGTTAATATTCGATCATCAGGTCGTAGTCTTACACCATGCACCAAAGGTAATTGCCAATAAAGAAAGGCAACGCCAAACGCGACGATCATTCCCGGTCACAGAACAAACCATAATCCCATTGCAACATAATTGGGGAAAGCCACGCAGTAAATGAAACATCTGGCCAGACAAATCAAACACCATACGTCATCACGACACACGACAGAGCGACCATCGTATCGCGGTATTTCGTATTGTCGAAGGTCATAGCGTAGATACTCAGCAGATGAGGTGAACAGAGCGTCAGGCTACGGCAGCAATGGGACACACAGCCCCATGATCACCGTGCCGGTCGACGACTCAGGAGTCTCAGGACAAAGGTGTTACCAGTCAGCTAATGCGGTGAGATGCACAAACATGTCAGGTAGAAATAACATCGTCAGTCATACACAGCAGCGAGGTAAAAGAAACTCTTTGCAGCGTCAACACAACACATGAGAGAAGGAACAATAATCATAAGCAGATGTTACATCACTACAATTACGGATTCAGTCCTCATAGCAGGCTGACAGGTGAGAGATAAAACACACGCGACGTAAACATCACCGACATAGCGTCGCGCATCAGCGGCATTCTGGCCGAAGAAGGGAACAGACAAAGAATGCACGCTCACCGCGTGAAATCACAGTCAGGCGTCCTGAGCGGTTCATCCACATCGTTACTTCAGCTAGCTGTTGTCAGTCAGTCAGCATGGCCAGTAAAGCCAACATGGAAAGAGTTTAACAACTTCATCCGGCACAATACCGTCATCGTTGTTCTTCATTTCACGTGCAGCAGCGAAGCATACATGCACCGGCACAGTCAGACTACGCACCCATGCACTACCCCAGTGGCGGCGGCAACTGGCGTGAATACGTTACGGGACATCAACAAGATTCCTGACACATCGTACGTAATATGGATTAGACGGTCGCCCAGCCATCACGAAGAAGCTAGTCACCCACGTAAACATACGAGAACAACCGTCACTGGCCGCGTCGCGCCACTGATACAACGCAAGTCACACCGAAAAGATATTACAAACCGGAAATCACATGATCAGGGGCAGCCAAAGCGTTCGATCCGCGCCGCTCTGCCCTGACATGTTCCATAATTTCTGACGTGCCACATCACAGAGGCACAGACTTTGGGAACATACTGTCAGTAGTTATCACAAACAGGGGCGGGGATCGCCAGTTACGCAGAGCGAATGGAAGTGAACACCAGCATACGCACATATAAATATACTAGTTTGCGGCAATATTTCACTGGCCAATGAAGACGCACTCGTGAGGAAAGCTGTGCCATATGTCGTTCAGTAGTCTCATCATCAGCTGAGTATTCGTCACCAGTACTCAAATGAAGCTTCCATCGGTCGCTGATGCCAACGAACATCGCTGCCAGATCCAACACAATTTCGTAAGGACACCCCTACCAAATCGGAGATGGCGTCAGGAAGCAGACAAATGCACATGGCAGGATGCAGGTGTTACAGATAGGAATTGCCACGTAGCAGGAAACGCCGCCGTCACAACACAGCGATACTTCCTCAGATGCCGCTATTGATGATATGGATACAATCATTAATATGGTGATTGATACCTTCACACATGGCATAGTGACTTCAGAACATGAGACCAGATATCAGCAGGCATGGTTACTGCACACATCATGTACATCTGAAGCAAAAGAAAGTTTATTCAGCATATGCTGAAGGGCCAACATCAGCCCATCGTGCTCAGCTGAAAGTATCGGCAAGGCGAGGCAACCGGGGCAAAGAGAGACAGTGATCAGGCCTCCCAGGAGTCAGGAAGGTGCGGGTGCAGGAGAACCGCAGCGGAGTTCACCAAGGTGTCGCACACCAGACGCCCGTAAGGGACCTGAGACGGGGCAGGACAGGTTCGCCACTGTAGCGCCCAGGGGTCAGGGACATGCAGTGACTCCATCGCCTGGCCTCCAGGAGAGAATGTGAACAGGCAGCGTGGCTGGACAGGGGACTCACCATATCAGACAAAGCGAAAGTGCAGTGCCGTAGAGAAGGCAAGGTGTGAGAAGGCCGAGCATCTGGGGATGGCATATCTGCGGTGGTGAACCCGGGGCGTGGCGGGGGCACTCCAGTGCGGGGGCCTGAGGCATGGCACTAGACCTCAGCCCGAGCCGCAGGGTGGTGCGGGCCTCCAAGCACTGGGGGATTGGTGGTAACGCCCGCGCCTGTGGTAGCGCCTGTCCGTGTGCAGCTCTCTCCCCTCGACGCTGGAGTTGTTTCAGCACGGAAACGAGAGTTATTAGTTTCGCCGTGACTTTGGGGTTGCAGGAGGCGAGGCAGCCAGTGGAGAGGTCAGACTCTGCTGGCGTGACGCGCGTGTGAACTCCAGGGTCTCACTGTGATCCTTCAGTCCGAATATGGCAGCGCTTGAACATTGGCGCAACAAGTGCCATGTGCTGGTGTACCAGCCAGTGTGTGCAGTTCAGATGGCAGCAAGGAGTGTGTGAAGGAGAAGGTGAGGAGAATCCAGCCAGGAGACTGATCGCCAGAAGTTCATGGACTAGCCAACATGCTGGCAAGATGAGACACTGTTGGCTGCAGCCGTCTGTTTGCCAGGAGCCGGAGCGCAGCAGACACAGACCTCACCAGGCGTGGGCCAGTGCACAGGGGCAGGTGCCTGTCCGTGGAGGCCGTGGTGCTCACTTATCTGGGACGGGAGTCGAGCGGAGTGGCTGGTGGTGCGGGATGGCTGGGGTGCGGTGTTTGCTTCCTGGAAATCCTCCGAAAGCTGCTCGTCCGCCGAGGTGGCTGCTGAGGATTCTCCGCGTTGTCACCGGGCTGCTGACCCAGGCCATCTCCTGAACCGGAGTCCTCTCCGCGTCGTGATTACCCTCCGTAAACAATGGGGGAAATACATTTATTATCACTGTAAATCCGCACATCAATACCGTGTTAAATTCGGCATCACAAATGTTACTGTTGTGCGTTCACATCAGGATTGTCAGTCTGGATGTCAGCATGGCACCAATATTCACATGGTCTGTTCGGTGTCTGTTGATAGTAACACCTTTGTTACTACGCAGCCTGGGGCTACAGTAGTTGATTGCGTGGTGACGGACGTTCATCACGCTCTTGCCAGGATGGGGCCCCAGTCAAATAGAGGCATGTGATCAGCTTTAATAGATCATGATGCACTCACGCTTCTGATAGTTGCTAGCATCACCTTCGTAGGATCACTGTCAGTAGATACAGCGCCATGGCGAGCATGACGCAGTCATGGCTATCACCGTCCCCAGTGATGTTCCAGTCACTCTGCACTGCGTTCATTAATATAAATCTGGGATAGTATCAGGCGTACAAACCAATAACATTACTCCCCACTATCTGCCTACATCTGCTTTCACCACAGCATGGGCTGTTGAACTTCACATATTCAGCACAAGAGCCGATCGCATACTATGCAAACAATACAGCATCGCTCTATGGTCAAGACCGGTTGAGCCTCTGTCGTTGTCTTCCACAGCACAAGCACACTGACAGAGGCAGATACTCTCGAGGTCAAACACGCACAATGCCCTCGATGTTATGAGTGGGAGGCGCTGTACGGCTGGATAGCGTTTATCAACGCAGCGCTGCTGCGCAGGGTGACACACGCCAGCTAGCATTTCAAATCGCGCGCGCCAGTGCCCAGTCGCGAGGTTAATCGCTGCACGTGCGGGCAGCTTCGTGCAAGCAATGGACTCACCGAGCGCCTGTCATGTCAGGTCGATGTCTTCCACCTATCGCAACCGCGATCGCTGTCTCATATAGAATCTCCTCGCATGTGCGGCCACTGGGTGTCAGATGAGTGAGTACGGTCGCAGTGACATGGCCTGACAACATGACGCCACTCCGGCTCGAGGCACATGGTCTACAGTACCACTCTCTGCCGCTTTCAGCTGCTCCACACGCCTGAAGCATGTAATACCGCCCGGCGCAGGAGGCTTGTTGAAGCTCAGCTGACTGGGACCGCCTGGCGTTCCAGCGCAGCCAGGACCGGGCGCTGTAGACCTCAGATTACCGACGCATGTCCCAGACTTCATGCCCGAAGGCAGTCAGGATTTATCAAAGCGATGGGGAGTGTCATTGATTGATTATCCGCAGATGACAAGATGTACCGTTAGCACATGGCAGTAGTGCACTGCCAGGCTGACAGCCGCAGTCACAAGATGTATATCATAGCATAGGGTAAAACTCCCGCACTGACCATACTGGCAAAGTCACCACACTGAGCGGGGCGACACCACAGTGAAGGTTGGCAGTGATTCAGCCTTCGCCAGTCGATTAAACGCAATATCGCATGAACACCACTTCCGTACCATTGCCAAGGCGCAGCGAACGCGGGCGTTCTTCGCCGAAGGCCTTCCGGCAATCGCCATGGCGGTCCAGAGGGGGCAGAGATAGCAGCGCAGATGTCGCCCTGGGAAAGAGCAGCGCAGGCAAGCAGCCTCAAACATGCAGCGTTCAGATATATGCCGGAAGAGGCGCCCACCACGCTTCGAATCTGGCCAACTGAATAATACCAGTCGCCCACAGTATCCTTCGTGCTCAATCTCATGATATTAAGAGATTTTGCAACATTGCTGTGGGTGACCACCGAGTTTCAGTACCGACTGCCGAATATTCGGAACGCCGCCCGCTACCATTGCATCGGTGCGCGATCAGCACGCTAGAGCGCAACGCTGCACCGCCGACATTGAATACGCTGAGGCACCGGTCACAGCTGCCGGTGGGGTTAAGGCACCAAGACACACGATCGTTGATTGCTCAGATAGTAAGGCAATTTCACATTGAATGCAATGGCCGCCGCACCGACCGGATCACAAGACATACCCGCGACATTACTGAATGCACAATGAGGTTGATCGTTCATTACCAATACTAACGCGCATTTCGCGACACACTGAATGGCCGGGCTGCCGAGGCACCGACGTCCATTGCAGTATACGCGAAAGGTGACGCTGGCATCACACGGTCGTCGAGGTACCGATCACGGCTAACGCTACAGGCGGTTAACAAGACACATCGGAAAACACGTCCACACTAACGCCATAGGTCGCCGCATCAAAGACACATACCGGGCCGACGATCGGTCCATTGTAGCATAATCGCCGACAAGGTCGCAGTTCATCACACGTGTCGGAGCACCATCGTCCACAGCATAACGCTTGACAAGGCTAACGCTCAGACACATAATATCGTCGAGGCAACCGCATCGGGCCGCGATTAAGGTTACGCATCAGCGACACTGAATGCAATACCGAGAACCGCATCGTCCATTTGAAAGCAACGGCCGCGATAGGTGAACGCCTCGCCATCATTACTGGTAATGGCCGCCGCACCGACGCCCATTGCGTAAAGCCGCCACAGGCATAACGCACCGCCATATCAGCAATGGTCGCCGAGCACCATCACATTAGCTCAATGCCATAGGGGTGCAACGCCGTCATTACTGAATGGGTCGGGCCGCCGAAAGAATTCCACGTCCACAGGCTAACGCGCACAGGTTGCACCGTGACGCTGAATGCAATAATGAGGCAACCCATCGCTGTAGGCTAACGCGCACAGGGGTAATAACGCCGCACGCGGTCAGGAAAGCAATGGCCGCCGGAGGCACCCATCGTCCATTACTACGCCATCAAAAACGCAGTCGGGCAACCGCATCGCAACCATGCTACGGCCTGGCCATCATTGAATGGTAATAAGACGTGTCGAGTTCCATCGTCCATCGTAGCAGCAATCTGGCAAATGACGCGATCGCCATCACCACCGGTGGTCGAGACGTCGCGACCGACGTCCGCCGCTCATCTATCGTAGTATGTGACCGTCAGCATTGTCCAGATGGACATATACAGTTACAGATGGTTTCCACACCTACATCATTTAGCAGTTCGCCCAAACCCCATCATGTTGCATGCGCCGCATTTCCCTAACGCAGGTTGGTGTACATTTGTTCCGTGGGTGTCAAAGCCTCCGCCACTTCAGGCTGCGCACGCAGCTGGTGTGGATGAGATCCTGTGCCGCAGGCTGGATCATCGGTGGCTGCACAGCATCTCGCATAAAAAGCCATGGTCAGACTCACAAAGTGTTTGTGTATGTCATGTCACATTACCTCGTGATATCCCATGTGACGCGTGATGTTTGAGCCAGGCATTATGTTGTCACAGCCTTGTGCATGTAGTGCCATAATGTCCCCGATTTTATCAATGGAGGTCTCCATATCCACGTTGTGCGTGCATGGACTTATGTTGCGCGTGTTCAGATTCATGGCTTCGTGGCCACTTCCGGTGGGGGCCGCGTTTGTTTGTTGTGGCATTAACCATGCGGCACAGGTCCCCGTGCCTTGTCGCGCTGCGGTGTCAGCCCGTTCACATCACGACGACACAGCATCATGATATTCAATGGGCCAACCTGGGACAATGATGCCATCAGATCGGCGATGCTGGGTCATACAAACATACATGTCGCCTGGCAGCCGCGTACACTTCATGGGGTTGTGCTCACGATGACAGCGTTGGGATCTTGAGTACCACGTCGATATGTAAAGTGACCGATCTATTCTGGCTATCGGTAGTCGCCGCTCACCTGCACCCAACGCATGGCGGAACGACGGGTCCGCCACCAGGCAGCGGATTGAGATTTCGCCGCCGTATCCGCGATGGCAGCCTCATGCCACCGGCAAATCTTCCAACATACTGCGGATGCCGCCAGAACATGTCACGCAGCGCCTGGTTTATTTCGGCGCAATACAGTTTTCCTGAATCGTACTATCTATTCTGTGACCGCACGCATCACGACGGAAGAAGATTCCTTATGCCCTCGATGCCGCATGTCACAAATTATCAGATGACACCATAAGCCTAGCTACTTCACCGGCCATCGCACGTTCTGCGGTGCCTGTAGACATGACATCACATTTCGGTTCACACGGTGATGAGGAGTAAGATTTGTTGCCAGATGGTGAACCAGCTGTTCGGCTTGTCGGCATCTGACCAGTGTGATCTGTCATACTCACTTTCGTCAGCGATTTGCGCACTTGTTCGTCCGCACTGGATACCCAACATGGTTAAAGACATCAGAAATCCCAGATATTTTAAAAAGCTGATGCTATGATGAGTGTTATGTCATCAGATGAGATTGTTGTCTTGGCCTCCTTATTGCCGCCGCCCGGAACGAGGGTCCCTATTATGTGCTTCCCGCGGCGTTACTCGGGAGCCGCAGGTCGACACTATAGCAAAGCGATGGAAGTTGCTTCATTCAGGATGACGATGACCAATATCCGCCATTCTGTGGATTCGCATGCCAGTGACGATGATGATGATGATGCAGGATAGGATAACAAGACACAGCCATCACCAATCTTTACAATGTGAGTATCCTGAGGTGTCATGTCAATGGATGAGGCATGATGTGTGGCATTGCGTGTTGGAGTGTGTCCATGGGTTACCAAAGGTGGTACCCAACACCACATACACTTGGCCTGGTGGCATGTACAGGTTGTGCATGAGTTTCTGCTGCCTGCCTGTACTACGCTTTGACTGCCTTCATCGTCCAGTCGACAGACATTCAGGCTGGTAGCCGTTGTTCTCACCCATGGACTTCTTCTTCGCCAGGTCAGCCGCCACGTGGGCTGTTGTTTGCTGCCACGTGGTTAAATCCTGTGCTTCACGCAAGTGATGCCACCAGGTCACAGATTTAACAAAGATTGTTCTGTACATTGATCGAGCACCCGGGATGGTGTTCAGACAAGTAATCGTTTTCCTTCTGCAACAGTCAGTGGCAATGAGTCAGATGGTCAGTGTATGCGCCAGCCCCGCCTCACGCGTTCGTCGCCATGCGCCTGTGTTGTCCTGCCAGTCGGGGCATACTACAGCGTGGGGCCTTGTTGTTCATCTGATGAACACGTCTCCACGCTGGGATCATCGACAGCAGGCAGCATGGTGACATTGCGTTTTACGCATCAGATAGCGAGACGGATTGTACATGAATCTGCATCCCAGTCGGGGTTGCCGTTCAGATATGACGTTCGTCCGTAATTTCCCATGCAGCGTTATCAACAGGCGGACATCAGGCATTGCTAGCTGTAATCCAGAACAGTTCAGCTCGCGCTAATATCGTTCATCTTCGCCCTTCGGGGTCAATATTTCACCAGCCAGCTCGCACCAGATGCTGCTGGCAATACAGGAAAGGGATCGGCTGCCGTTCAGGTCGTCCTGTAACGGCCGCCGTCCATGCAGTTCACACGCGGTCATGCGGGAGTCCACGCGACATGTGGGTTCACACAATACGTGGAGTCCGGCGATAAGTGCTCGCTGCTGCCTCGGATGTCTCTGAGGAAACACACTGGTTGGTTTCCGCGCTCGATCGCGACAGCTCGCGCGCATTGCTGCGGGTTCATGCGGCACCAGCAAGGTCAGCGTTTACTCTGCTCACTCCTTCACGCTGACATGCGCAGTGTGCCGTACTGACAGATGTTCTGGTCTACCGGGGTTGGTGAGAACATGGTCTCAGTTGGCCACAGTCACGCGCTGGTGCTGTTCTGCCTGTTCATGGTCGGCAGGGATGATTTCGCAGACAGTCGCTGGAGGCGGCGCAGCTGGATCGTTGAAACGCGCTGGCGGCGACGCGATTGTACCGATGCCAGGCTGTTTTCATCGATTTCGCCCGGCCGCCGCGTCCCGACAAACACCGGTCATGTTTCTGCAGGTCGCGGTTGACACACTTCCGAGAGCTGCGATCGTGTTCGGGTGCGGCCTGCGTTCTAGTCGTCATTGAACAGGGCGATATGCGCTATCCCGCATTACGCTATTTCAGTACTTTCGCGTGAACATTTGGTCCGCATTGATTGTGCCTGCTGACGCCAGACCTCCACCACCTGTCAAAGGCACTTAATTATTGGTCGCACAGATTGCAGGAGGCCAGATGTCAAAAACTGTTGTTTTATTGCGTACAGTTATGCCTACCATTGTAGTTATCAGTTATCTTGTGAGTCCTTCCACTCCCCAGATGTGAGCATGGCATTAGGGTGAAGTTAGAGTGTTGAGCAAATTACGACTTATCATGTTAGTTTCACTTTTTCAGCATGCCTACAGCCTTCTTGATTGCTTTCTCAGTGATAGATGAGCTGGAGTGTCCCAGCAAGCCAAGCTCACAAGAGTCCCAAGAGTGTCCCTGCTTCACACAACATAACCAGGTGCTTGTGACCTTGTGTTAGGATGGAGGGCACATCAACAGGTGGGTACTGTGGAGTTTGTGTTGGGGGCAGGAGGTGCTGGTGACCGCGGTCAGCGCTGCAAGTCCTCCCACTCCAGCCAGCCAGAAGCCGCTAGAGCTGTAGGGAGTGTAAGTTGTTCAGGATCAGTCACTATTGTTATGCACACAGGCAGGGCCTGTGTCCCCACAGCAGAAGCTGTGTCACACTTTGGTGTCCTCTCCACTCCCCTCGGTGATGAGCATGGCCAGGGTGATGATGGGGATATCGTGACTACCACCCCATCAGCCGCAGCCCCATTTCCTGGGATTAAGCTTCTGCGGGTGGGCGAGCAAATATAGGATGGTTGTTATCCTGCTAAGTTGTTTGGCTAAGAGTCCTAAGAGTGTCCTGTGTTTCACATACCATAACCAGGGTGCAGGAAGCAGGGGATCTTGTACAGGATGGAGGGCAGGCCTCACCAGGTGGTGGGTGACGAGGTCACGCCTCATGCCAGGATTACGACCGCTGCCATTGCAGGGTGTAAGTTGTCTCAGGATGTCAGTCGTTGCTTGTTATGCACAAAGGCGCATGCCCCCGCAAGCAGTTAGTGTCAGCCATCTTGTGAGTCCTTCTCCACTTCTGTGATGCGAGCATGGTTCGTGGTTGTGAGGCTGAGTTAGTTCTGTGATCACGACTCACTCTTCCCCAGATAATGCCCATGCTCTTCCCTTGACTTCGCTTCCCTGCGGGGTGGGCTGGCTGTGCGACAGGATGGCTGGGGAGGGTTGCCCTGGCAGCCAGCCAGATCGCAGCATGGTCCCTGTGCTCACACAACAGGCCTGTGGGTGCAGGTGCTTGTAATCTGTACAGGATGCAGGTACAGAGCCACCAGTGTCGGAGTTTGTGTTGGGTGCCGTGACCATGGTCAGTGCTCCTTCAGCCAGCCAGATATATCCCACCATGGTTCATGTTATGTGGAGTGTGGCTGTCTCTCAGAGTGGTGCCTGTGCCAGCAGCCGGGCGTTGTGTCTCTTTGTGTCTCCACAGCAGAGGCCATGTCAGCCATCTTGTGAGTCCTTTCCTCCAATTTCTGTGACAGAGTTATTTGGTTCAGGGTGGTGGACAGCCAGGGGCATCTGTGACAGAAATTTCACCACTTCCGGCATTCCGCTGGCTTCGCTTTTGCAGTGTGGGGCGTGAGGCAAGAAGAGGCGGAGGAGTGGTGCTGAGCGCCCAGTCTCCCACAGCCAGTGTCGTCATCTTGTGTTCTTTCTGATGCATGGTTCATGCAGGTGCTGATAGACAGTTGTGATCATGGTCACATCAAGTTCAGCATACACACAGACTCCTTCCTGAGTGTTCACGTAAAGGCGCTGCTGAGCCGCGGATGCATAGGTGCCACTGCCTAGCCGTAGTTGTGGTTATGTTTAACTTTTGTTGAGTTATGTTGTAAAGTTTGTCTGATCTGACATATTTTTATGATTCTGTTCTAGTTGCTGTAATAGCAGAGCGTGAGTTGTTTATGATGTGTGCTTTGTGGCAGCTATTTGTGCACATTTGCCGGGCATTATCAGGCTCTGGGATCCTTCAGTTCACATTTCACTGGGATGGGGGTATTCCGCATCTTCCTCCCAGGCTGGTTGGGTCGTGCAGCCACCAGGCAGGTCTTCGAGTAGCTCCCCGCCTCAAGACGTCACACTGCCTGGATGCCGACACGCAGATTGGCGCTCACCCCGGTTGACTTCTCCTCCAGACTGGAGCTCACAGGATTCAATGTGCCAACAGCCAGGCTCATTCCCGAGGACCCCAACAGACTCCACCACAATCTGTGGTAAGCATGCAGTGACACAGATGGCGGCGATGTGTTGCGCAGGTGAGGCGGGGGCAGGTTGGGTGCCGGGGCGCATGCGGTGTGTGGAGTTTGTTGGTAAAGCCAGCAGGTGGCTTGTGTGATGGGTGTGTGGTTAGCTTGCGCGGGCATGTGAATGGCGAGTTGTCATGGTGGTGATTTGTGTCCCTGCGGAGCTGCTGGTGTGTCTTGCCCTCCAGCCCGCCACCAACAACTCCACCTATATAAAGGACACAAATCACTACCATGAGCCTTTGCAAATGCCATTCCACTGCCAGCACCCAAGAGAAGCAACCACACACCCACAGCTCATCCCTCACACAAGCCACACACCAGCAGCACACCAACAAATACCTACCTCACATACACCCAGCACAACACACACCCACACACCCTCACCTGCACACCAACACACACATCACCCACCATCACCAACCATCACCATGCCCCCAAGAAGAATCCCAAGTTTCTAGATTGTGAATTGGAAGTCCTGGTAGACGAGATCCTCAGGGTGGAGCCACAGCTGTTTGGCACATTGGTCCAACAGACCCCCATGTCGCAGAAAACCAAGATGTGGGAGAGGATCATCAACAGGGTGAACGCCCAATCACCATGTCGGCGCACAAAGACGGACATCCAGAACAGGTGGTATGACGTGCGCAGGAGGGTCCGGGAGCTGCTCAAGAAAGACTACCACCTGAGCCAATACACCGGCAGTGGCCCTCCTGCCAAGCCAGTATACCTCAGGCCCTGGGAGGAGAAGGTGCGGGCCATCCTTCCGCCAGTGAGCGTATATGGACTAGAGGACATCCCAGAGCCTGGTGAGTACACAACAAATGTACACAATAAACTGCCACAAAACACACACATCACTGTCAAGGGGAGAGTCAAACCATGCACTCATAGCAATTACACAGCAACTAGAACAGAATCATCCCAAAATGTGTATGTCAGTCAGATAAACACAACACATGCCATCAAAAAAGTCACATCCAACTGTGCCAACACATGTACAAACACAACCACAACTACAGCTAGGCAGTGGCACAAATAGAACTAACACACACATCCACACATGTAGCCACCACAACAACACCAACACACAGTGAAGACCACTCAAAGGAAGGAATTCTGTGTATGCTGGCCAAGTCAGTGTAGCCAATAGCATCATGGGAGTCGCAGTCACACATATTGCCCCCCCCAACTGTCCCATCAACACCACCATGAACCATGCGCACATCACAGGGAGTGGAGAAGGACTCACAAGATGGCTGACACTGGCTACTGCTGTGGGGAGCACAAGGGCATGCTGGGAACTGCACACCAACCAACAGCAGGACACCACTGTCAGCCATCTTGCCATTGCCCTCACACCCACACACACTGAACTCCCCACAAAAGCAAGTAAGTATGGGAATGCCGGGAAGTGGGGTGGAGGCAATAGTATGATGGGAGTCACAGTCACAGACATAGCTCACCCCCACAACTGTCCCATCAACACCACCCTGAACCATGCTCACATCACAGGGAGTGGAGAAGGACTCACAAGATGGCTGACACTGGCTTCTGCTGTGGGGAGCACAAGGCCCTGCTGCCAACTGTGCACCAACAAACAGCAGGACACCACTGACTGACATCCTGAGAGACAACTTACACTCCCTGCAATGCAAGCACGTTCCATGGTGGGATATCTGGCTGGCTGGCTGGGTGGGAAGGGAGACTTGCAGCACTGACCATAGTCACCAGCACCTCCCCTCACACCCCCCAACACAAACTCCACAGTACCCACCTGGTAGAATGCAATGCCCTCCATCCTAACACAAGATCCCACAAAGCACCACCACCCTGGGTTATGTTGTGTGAAGCACAGGGACACTCTTGGGACTCTTAGCCAAACAACTGCCAGGACAACACTCCCAGCCATCCTGTCAGCACAGCCAGCCCACCCCACAGGGAAGCAGAGTCAAAAGGAAGGAAGCATGGGCATGCTGGGAAGGGGGTGGAGGCAATAGCATGATGGGAGTCGTAGTCACAGACATTGCTCAGCCTCACAACTGGCCCATCAACACCACCCTGAACCATGCTCACATCACAGGGAGTGGAGAAGGACTCACAAGATGGCTGACACTGGCTACTGCTGTGGGGAGCACAAGGCCCTGCTGCCAACTGTGCACCAACAAACAGCAGGACACCACTGACTGACATCCTGAGAGACAACTTACACTCCCTGCAATGCAAGCACGTTCCATGGTGGGATATCCGGCTGGCTGGGTGGGAAGGGGGACTTGCAGCACTGACCATAGTCACCAGCACCTCCCCTCACACCCCCCCCAACACAAACTCCACAGTACCCACCTGGTAGAATGCAATGCCCTCCATCCTAACACAAGATCCCACAAAGCACCACCACCCTGGGTTATGTTGTGTGAAGCACAGGGACACTCTTGGGACTCTTAGCCAAACAACTGCCAGGACAACACTCCCAGCCATCCTGTCAGCACAGCCAGCCCACCCCACAGGGAAGCAGAGTCAAAAGGAAGGAAGCATGGGCATGCTGGGAAGGGGGGTGGAGGCAATAGCATGATGGGAGTGGTAGTCACAGACATAGCTCACCCCCACAACTGTCCCATCAACACCACCCTGAACCATGCTCACATCACAGGGAGTGGAGAAGGACTCACAAGATGGCTGACACTGGCTTCTGCTGTGGGGAGCACAAGGCCCTGCTGCCAACTGTGCACCAACAAACAGCAGGACACCACTGACTGACATCCTGAGAGACAACTTACACTCCCTGCAATGCAAGCACGTTCCATGGTGGGATATCTGGCTGGCTGGCTGGGTGGGAAGGGAGACTTGCAGCACTGACCATAGTCACCAGCACCTCCCCTCACACCCCCCCAACACAAACTCCACAGTACCCACCTGGTAGAATGCAATGCCCTCCATCCTAACACAAGATCCCACAAAGCACCACCACCCTGGGTTATGTTGTGTGAAGCACAGGGACACTCTTGGGACTCTTAGCCAAACAACTGCCAGGACAACACTCCCAGCCATCCTGTCAGCACAGCCAGCCCACCCCACAGGGAAGCAGAGTCAAAGGAAGGAAGCATGGGCATGCTGGGAAGGGGGTGGAGGCAATAGCATGATGGGAGTCGTAGTCACAGACATTGCTCAGCCTCACAACTGTCCCATCAACACCACCCTGAACCATGCTCACATCACAGGGAGTGGAGAAGGACTCACAAGATGGCTGACACTGGCTACTGCTGTGGGGAGCACAAGGCCCTGCTGCCAACTGTGCACCAACAAACAGCAGGACACCTCTGACTGACATCCTGAGAGACAACTTACACTCCCTGCAATGCAAGCACGTTCCATGGTGGGATAACTGACTGGGTGGGTGGGTGGGTGGGAAGGAGGTCTGGCTGTCAACCAAACACAATCAATGCAGACCATGTTCACACCCCAGAGAATACATAGAAATGCCCAAATAATGCAGGACAATGTGCCACACCAATATCAACCCCTGACTGTGACGACTTAGGACAATACAATGTACAGGCCCGCACCCCGAGGCACAGTCACAACTGTCAGGTGTGTCAACCACTGATGCCTGCAGAAACATGACATACATTGTTTGTGTCTCCCAAAAACAGGTGATGATAGGGACACAGCAGCAGACGCTGAGGAGTCCCAGTCCCAGGCTCAAGAGGATGCCGAGCTCACTGGCGTCGTACAGCCTCTGTCCTCCTCGGACGATGAAGAACAACCTGGCACATCCGGTGCAAGTCAACATGCTGCACCAGCAGGACCACCAGCTGCAGCACCAGCAGGTCTACCAGCTGCACCCCCTGCACCCACCCCTCCAACGACTGTCACCACGAATACCATCCCTGCCGACATGGACAGAATAAGGAACAACACCAGCGCAGTGACCCTGGACCAACCTGGGGCCATGGACACCACCACCACCACCAACCCCCGAGGTGGACCAGGGTTATCTGTGCGTGCAACTGCACACACTGCACATGTCAGCAGGGGTGGTGGGAGGGGTGGGAGACAGAGGTCGCTGCTTGCAGACGTTGCTGGTGTGCATGAAGACCCACAACTGGTACGCATAGCTGATGCGTACCAGTCCAGCACCGGAGAGCTCAGCCAGGTAGTGGGGCTCCTCAGAGACATCAAACAGCAGCAGGCTGCCCATCATGCCCGCTTGGACTCCCACATGTCCCATGTGGAGTCACACATGTCACGTGTGGACTCCCACATGTCACGTGTGGACTCCCACATGACCCGCGTGGAGTCCAAGTGGGATGTACTACATGAGATGACGGCGGTGCACAGGGACATTTTACAATGCCTCCGCCAGATGAACAGCAACCAGTCCACACCTCCCTGTGTGCCAACAACATCTGGTACCGAACAAACTGCAACTGCCACAGGGAGGGAGGAGGACTCTGGCGGAGAGTCCCCTGCACCGCAGCAGCCTGCACTTGAGGGCCCCCCCCAAGAAGAGGGGTCGTCCGAGGAGGGGAAAGTGAGAGGCTGATGGCCAAGCGCAACTCCCAGGAAGCCTGAACCTGTTCTGGATTTTCGCCTTTGTGCACAGACTGTTCACCCTGTTGATGGCAACACTACTCCCACACATTGCATGGGGAGTACAAGTTGGAACAATGTGTCAGACAACTGTGGCCCCGATACTGGGGATCCTGTCTACCTGGACTTTCTATTCATCTAGGAACTTGGGATTGCAAGATTCATGTACAGCACAATCCATCCTATGCACTATTATCACAGATGTATCACAATAAACACAATAATACACCATACTTGCCTCTGTCGTGATTCCAACGTGGGTGCTGTTATGGGGATGATGAACAACAAAATTACACTGTGTATGCGAACTGCAACAGCAAGGACAACACAGGCATGTGAGTACAGGCAACGTGACACATATGAGGGAGACACACCACCAGGGCTACACAACACATACACACCTAGGCCATCTGACTCATTGCCTACACTGATGTTGCCAGGGAAGACGGTGCAATGCACAGACACCACACCCATTCCCAGTTGTAGTCAAGTAGCCCACAGGTGCAGTAAGCAAATGGCAGTCAAATGTGTGACCACAGACAACGCACATCACTAAGTGAAGCACAGGTTTATTACACAGTAGCAACATGCCGTAACCACTACAGATGCAAGGTAACCCCACCTGGTAGCGGGCACACAGTCAACAACTGTAGACAGAAGGAAGTCCATGGGTGTGGCGCACATCACCTGTAGGGACACAACAGCTACCAGCCTGGATGTGCAATCACGTTGTCGGTGGACACAGTTGACCAAACGAATCTGAAAGTACCCTGTGAAGGACAGAAATGACACACAGTCAAAAGCAATGGAGTACAGGACAGAACAGCAAAACTCATGCACAATACATGTTACAAGATACCCACCCAGAACCAAGTTAGCATGTGAACACTGTTGGGGAGTACAGCCCACCTGTAAGCACACATCGCAACACACATCCAGTCAAGTAGCCCATGGACACACTCCAACAGCACCAGAGCACCACCCACACATCATGCCAACTCACATCATTGACATGACACCTCAGGATACTCACATTCAGCTAAAGAAGTTGGTGATGAGCTGTGTGCGGACATCACCATCACCATCATCATCATCATCGTCACTGGCATCGTGTTCCAGGCCAGGATCCTCCACAGGTGGCGGATGTTGGTCATCGTCATCCTGGATGAGAGGCAACTCCTTCCGCACTGCCAGGTTGTGGAGCATGCAGCAGACGATGATAATCTTGCACACTTTCGCAGGGGCATATGGGAGGGACCCTCCGGTCTTGTCCAGGCAGCGGAAGCGGCTCTTCAGGAGACCAAAGGTCCGCTCAATCACTCTCCTGGTCCGACCATGTGCCTCATTGTAGCGCATCTGGGCAGGTGTCACAGGGTTCCTGAGGGGTGTCAGCAACCACGGCATGTTGGGGTATCCCGAGTCACCTACGGACAGACAAGTGCACATCAGCTGACTTGGAAAAGTGGGCGGAATACTACAGATCAGATCACACACAATGGCACAAAGTCAGTACACACCGACAAGCCAGGCACGCTGGTTCTGCATCTGTGCCATCAACCTGGGGATGCGACTACTCCTCATCACAAAGGCATCGTGTGCTGAACCAGGGAAACGGGCACACACGTGTGTGATGGTCATGTCTGCAAGACACACCACCAGTGCATTGACCGAGTGGTAGTGCTTGCGGTTCCTGTAGGCCTGCTCCTGGGCCTGTGGTGGTACCAAAGCCACATGTGTCCCATCAATGGAGCCAATGACATGCGGCATCCTCCCCAGGGCATAAAAGTCACTCTTCACGTCAGTGAGTCGTCGCAGTCTAGGGAAATAGATGTACCGGTTCAGGAAGAGCAACATTGCCGCCAAGAAATCGCGGAGCACACGGCTGAACATGGTCTGTGACATCCCACCAGCAGACGCCACAGTATGTTGGAAGGTACCGGTGGCAAAGAAGTGTAGGGCTGCCATCACCTTCACCTTGGGGGTCAGCGCTGTAGGATACGGCCGGCCAGGCTGCAAATGTGGGGACAACTGCACTGCCAAATCCTCAATCAGCTGCCTGGTGAAGCGGTACCGTCGGATGCTGTCCCGTTCCACCATCGTTGCCAGGTCTGGGAATGGCCGATGGACAGCAGGAGCCCTGCAGTGCAGAGGAGAAGTAAGCAAGATCGTCAGTCACCCCACATATGCGGCATTGAACACACTCAAGATCCCAACATACATCATCATGAGGCACAACTACATGAAGTGTGCAGTACCGGAACGACATGTATGGTACATACATGGCCAACATCTGTCAACACGGTCCTACAGGTGGCATCAATTTGTCCCAGGTTGGCCCATTGGATATCATGATGCTGTGTCACAGTCACCCCCAGTGACATGTGAGGACAGATGTGCCCCAGGCACCACAGCTCAACGACAGGCACATTCCCAGGGACCCTGTAATGCCACATGGACACTGGCATCACCTGGAGTATCATGTGTACACCACAACAAAACAAACATGACCCCCACAGGTAGTGGCCACACTTGCCATGGCAGGAGAGCCATGGACGTCTGTGACACACACGCACAACATCAGAGTCCATGCACACACAACGTGGATGTGGAGACTGTCTCCCATTGTGCACATGAAATCAGAGACATTGTAAACACTACATGCACAAAGACTGTGGAGGGCCATCACTATTGTGCCACTGGGACACCCTGGCTCAAACATACCGTCCCACATGGGACTCACGGGGTATGTGACATGACATACACAAACACCACTGTGAAATGTGACCATGGCACATGCACAGATATGAACAGTTGCACATCACAGTGGTCACGTACACGTAACACCCAGGATCCTGTCCCCATTAACACGTGCACAGCCTGGGGGTGGCTGCCCACAGGTGACACCCACAGGACAAAATGTACACCAACATACACACAATAGGAAATGCAGCCTTACATGCCTTATGATAAGGTTTGGACAGGCTGTCGTGATGTAGGTGTGCCCCTCACTCCCTGGGAGCTATCTGTGGCTGGCATATGTCCATCTGAGACAGGCATGCTGACATATGCCAGTCACATGTACAGTGATGCGTTGAACAGCAATGGACCGATCGGTGCCTCCGGCCGGCCCATTGCTTTCAATGTGTGCGGGTACGCGTTGTACCCCTGTGCTGCGTTGTACTGCAATGGACCGATCGGTGCCTCCGGCCGGCCCATTGCATTCAAGTGTGCGGGTACGCGTTGTACCCTGTGCGCAGTTGTACTGCAATGGACCGATCGGTGCCTCCGGCCGGCCCATTGCATTCAATGTGTGCGGGTACGCGTTGTACCCCTGTGCGCTGTTGAACAGCAATGGACCGATCGGTGCCTCCGGCCGGCCCATTGCTTTCAATGTGTGCGGGTACGCGTTGTACCCCTGTGCGCGTTGTACTGCAATGGACCGATCGGTGCCTCCGGCCGGCCCATTGCATTCAATGTGCGCGGTACGCGTTGTACCCCTGTGCGCGTTGTACTGCAATGGACCGATCGGTGCCTCCGGCCGGCCCATTGCATTCAATGTGTGCGGGTACGCGTTGTACCCCTGTGCGCGTTGAACAGCAATGGACCGATCGGTGCCTCCGGCCGGCCCATTGCTTTCAATGTGTGCGGGTACGCGTTGTACCCTGTGCGCGTGTACTGCAATGGACCGATCGGTGCCTCCGGCCGGCCCATTGCATTCAATGTGTGCGGGTACGCGTTGTACCCCTGTGCAGCATTGTACTGCAATGGACCGATCGGTGCCTCCGGCCGGCCCATTGCATTCAATGTGTGCGGGTACGCGTTGTACCCTGTGCGCGTTGAACAGCAATGGACCGATCGGTGCCTCCGGCCGGCCCATTGCTTTCAATGTGTGCGGGTACGCGTTGTACCCCTGTGCTAGCGTGTACTGCAATGGACCGATCGGTGCCTCCGGCCGGCCCATTGCATTCAGTATGTGCGGGTACGCGTTGTACCCCTGTGCGCGTTGTACTGCAATGGACCGATCGGTGCCTCCGGCCGGCCCATTGCATTCAATGTGTGCGGGTACGCGTTGTACCCCTGTGCGCGTTGAACAGCAATGGACCGATCGGAGCCTCCGGCCGGCCCATTGCTTTCAATGTGTGCGGGTACGCGTTGTACCCCTGTGCGCGTTGTACTGCAATGGACCGATCGGTGCCTCCGGCCGGCCCATTGCATTCAATGTGTGCGGGTACGCGTTGTACCCCTGTGCGCGTTGTACTGCAATGGACCGATCGGTGCCTCCGGCCGGCCCATTGCATTCAATGTGTGCGGGTACGCGTTGTACCCCTGTGCGCGTTGAACAGCAATGGACCGATCGGTGCCTCCGGCCGGCCCATTGCATTCAATGTGTGCGGGTACGCGTTGTACCCCTGTGCGCGTTGTACTGCAATGGACCGATCGGTGCCTCCGGCCGGCCCATTGCATTCAATGTGTGCGGGTACGCGTTGTACCCTGTGCGCGTTGAACAGCAATGGACCGATCGGTGCCTCCGGCCGGCCCATTGCATTCAATGTGCGCGGGTACGCGTTGTACCCCTGTGCGCGTTGTACTGCAATGGACCGATCGGTGCCTCCGGCCGGCCCATTGCATTCAATGTGTGCGGGTACGCGTTGTACCCCTGTGCGCGTTGTACCTCAATGGACCGATCGGTGCGCACCCATTGACAATGGGCTTGCCTGGCAACGGACGCGTTTTCGAATATTCGAACGAGTCGGTTGCTGGAAAATCAGTTGGTCACCCACAACAATGTTGCAAAATCATGTATGTCATGAAGTTGAAATTTTGAAGGATGCTGTGGGCGTGTTTTGGTGCTGCTATTCCATGGATTGGCCAGATTCAGAAGATGCAAACGACTTGGACCTATCACTTTGGACACAAGGGACAGTATCTGCCTCTCCAGCACATATATATTGCTGCATGTTCCCCTGAGAGCCCACTTGCCTGCACTACATGCTCCAGGACGACATCTGCCACTGCACTGCTGCTGTCTCTGCCCCTCTGGACCCTGCAATGGCACGTACTGTGGAGAGAGCCCCAGCCTTCAGCCTTGAAGAGAACCAGGCCCTGCTGGACAGCCTACTTCCACAGTACAGCAAGCTGTATGGGACACCAGGGGAGCAGGTGAGTGTTCTGTGCACTGCCTTTCTGAATGTGCATTTTGTCTGACTAGCAAGGCTGAGAGTCAGCACACCACTGGCTAGCAGGCTCACTGAGTAGTTGTCACCCCCCATAGTGTGTAGTGACTTGCACTGGACAGGTATGGTGCAGTGACAGTGCTTCTGAACAGGGTTTTACTCCCCATGCTATGATACCATGTAGTGACTTCTGGAAAACTGTCCATGGGCAGCCGTGCACTGCCTGGGTACACCATGTGCCCCTGTGATTGCGACATGTATATGCAACTGTGTCATGCACGGATATGTTGCATGTGTAGTAATGGCCTTATCACTTTGTCATCCTGACAGGCTTCTGCCCATCGGAAGCATGAGATCTGGAAGGACATCGTCCGGGCTGTCCGGTCCGTGGGGGTCTACAAGCGCCGGATCCGCAACTGCCAAAAGAGGTGGCAGGACCTTCGGGGCTGGACCCGGAGGATTGCACGGGTCCAGCTGAAGCTGTCGCCTCCTCGCAGGAGGGGCGGAACACGGACCCTGACCCCCACATGCTCAGGATCCTGGCGGTGGTCTTTCCAGACCTGGATGGGCAGCTGAAGGCCAGAGAGCAGCAAGGAGGGGGTGAGTCAAAGACTGCACTGTGTACTCTGTCTAACATGTTATGTGCCCTCCTCGGGCCAGGTTGAACTGCCACAGTACAGCAGTCATGTTGTCCAGGAGCCATGTCCCTCTATTGTGCACTGCCCACTCCTCATCTGATACCCAGGTGTGGCCCTTACATGCAGGGAATTCTGTCACTTAGGACTGTGTCCTTGCAGTTTGCTTGACTCAAGGTGGGAGACAGCATCTGTTTCCCTGACTCTGTGGTGGGCATCATGGGTGGGTCCATTGCTTACACAATGCCTGTATTCTGACATGTATTCAGCGTGTTACTTTGATCTGTGGTCCAATTGCTGAGCTGATCCACCACATGTGGCTGGGGTACCTGGCACACACCCATGCTGCGGGTGGGAACAATGTTTGGGCCCCAGGAGTATGTATATGACGTGTGTCACACATACTTAGCCAGCTGCCTACAGTCCAGGGCTCATCCCTCATTCATGTGGGGCTGGACAGTCATGCCTACTCCAGGCCATACAATACACTCTGTACTCCCACTCCCGTGTATCAGAGGACACATTGTGCACAGTGATTTGACCCCTCAGGTGTCTGCCTCTGTGTCAGTGTGCTGTGGATTAGTCGCCAGGACTGCTGTGGAGTTTCTTGGTAGGGGCTCAGCATGCCACTGGAGATGTGACCATAGGAGACGATACTTGTGTGACACATAGGTGTCTGATCAGCTGCCCATGCAGACTGGGGCATGTAAATGTGAAGTTCAGGCAGCTGTTCCCCATGCACAGCAGAGTGTGAGGGGCTCAGGTTCAGAGGGTAGTGTCACAGGTCTCCCATATGTCCAATAGGTATGACCTGGACAGATGAGGGTTAAGAGGATGTGTTGTGGGGGATGTACATGTGCACTTGTGCAGCTCCAGGACTTGCATTCCCCATGACCTACTATTGTGACACAGTGCAGAGTGTTGTTGTCTGGCTGCAAAGTCATACATCACTGAGACAGTGATGTATGACTTTGCAGTCATGCCTCCGCCATGGCATGTGTCTACTGATTGGTGATCCTGCAGGGGAGTGACATGTGCTACATGCACACCATAGTGGCGCTGGCTATCAGGACATGGGTGCATCATGGTGTCTGTCGCTGGTATGCATCACATGCATTTCCTATTTGACTCTGGGCATCCCTTACATCCGTAAACCTGTACTGACTCAGTGGCAAGAGCTGTGATGTGTCCACACCGTGTCCTCTGCACTGTCCAACTACTGTGTACTTGGTGCATGTGTCAACACTGGGGTGTTGCAATCCAACAGACACCAGACAGATGGGTGCAAGGCCATGTGGGATGTGAGTGCCATGCTTGGCATCAGACTGACAATTGACTTCTCCTGTTCAATTAGGGCACTTTTAGCAATGTACAACTAATGATGCCAGGGCTTGCTCTGTAATGTGCTGTGCTCACAGTGGTGTGTGCGTTTGGTGCAGGTGACTGATGTCTGTCTGTTTCCCCATTGTTTGCAGATACATCCACGGCCACGGAAGGGGACAGCTCCACGGACCAGGAGGAGCCGGAGAGCCAGACTGGGTCAGCAGCCGAGGAGTGGTCGGAGGGACCCAGTGGCACGGAGGGCGAGGGAGCCACACCGAGGAGTCCTCAGCAGCATCCACCTCAGCTGAGGACCAGAGCAACTCGGAGGATGACTCCCTTGTGGAGGCGGGTGTCAGCAGCCACCACACCCCAGCTAGTGTTGCTGTCCCCGCCACCACCAGCACCACCACCGCCCTCCCATCGGCTCCCATTCCCCAGGTCCGTGGAGGCTCCCATGTCCGGGAGCGTGTCTCCTTTGGGCCAGGCACCGCACCCCTGCCCCTGTGTCCCCTGCTGCCCTGAGTGAGGAGTCTGTGTACCTCCTTCGCCAGCTCCATGTAGGGCAGACAGCCATGCTGAGTGTCCTCCATGCGCACACCGCGCTGTTGACTCAGCTGGTGTCGTTCATGGAGGGCATCTCATCGGGCATGTCTGACCTACAGAGGGGCAATAGGTCCATGGACTCCTCCCTGACGGCAGCAGTGTCCCTCCTCAAACGGTCCCTCACCCCTCCTGCCTCTGCTCCATCCACACTCCCCAGCACCTTACCCATCCCAGGCACACACACACTGGCACAGGCACACACCAGCACACACACATCCAGCACACTGACACACACGCCAATGACAAAACGCACACGCACGCACATTCAGGGGACTGAAGCCAGACTCACAGGGGATGGGGCCCTGGAACACACACACGCATCCACATGCACTGCGCAGTCCTCAGTTCCCTCTCCCTCCAAAGCACCCTCCCTTGCCTCACCTGCAACCCCAAAGTCACAGCAGCTCTTCCTCTGTGACCTCGGCCTCTTCCCCACCGATGAAGCTGCTCCAGCATCCCGGGGGAAGAGGAAGCCCACCCACACGGAGCAGAGTGCCCTCGCCCCCGGACACCCTCCCCCAGGCGCAGACGGACTGAGGCCCCCACCCGCAAGTCCCCCGGAGTGCTAAGAGCAAGACCCCGCCACCACCCTGCAGCTCAGGCACAAGGTCTCCGTCCTCCATCCCTCAGGCCCCCACTGCACAGGTGCCCCCACCACACCCTGCCCCAGGTTCCCCCACCCACAGATATACCATCCCCAAGATGCTCCGGCCTCTCCCCTGCCACTTGCTCTCCCAGCACCACACCCCCGCTGCGCTTGTCTGTGCCACTGATGTGGTGAGGGTGTCCCCCCTCTGTCCAACCCACCTTGCCTGTTCCCCATTCTCCTCCCCTGGAGGTAGGCACTGCAGTGGAGTCCACTACCGCCCTGTCTGACTTGGGCACTGCAGTGGCGGACCTGTCCACCCCATCTGCAGGGTCCACTGCAGTTGTGCCGGCACCCACGACATCTGTGTCATGCCCCCCAGTTGTGCCGGCACACACCATGTCAGACACCTCCACTGCAGTTGTCAGTGGCTCTCCTGCACCCACCACCCCTTCCCTGACTCCCCTGGTGAGCCCTGATCCTGTCCCTGCGGTGCCTGGCCTGCCCCCCGGTTGCCCCTCCTAGTGGATTGTCCCTGGTATTGTGCAGGCATGCGTAGGGTGACATCTGCCAGTGTCACCCTGTTTGAACTTTGACAATGGACTGGCCATTGGCCTTTGCTCTTTTTCAGGACTTCGTTTGGCCTCAACACATATGCTGAATAAAGCAACTTTCTTTTCTCTAGTGCTCATGCTTCAGATGTACATGTTGTTGGTGCAGCTAACCATGCCCTTGCTGCAGTGATGGTGATATCTGGTCTCATGATTATGAAGTGTTACTGTGCAGGAACCCATGTGGTCCAGGGGGAATGTGTCCTATCATGTGGTGTATCCATGTCATCAATAGCAGCATCTGAGGGTGTCATGTGTTCAGTATTTGGCAATGGGTTTCCTACTTACATTGGCAATTTCATATCTGTGGCTTCCACCCCTGCACATCTGTTGTGCCTGCCATCGTTGCATTTGTCTACTTCCCTGACCGTGTTGCCATCTCCAGTGGACATGCAGGTTTGGGCATCAATGGGGAGGGACTCATCCGTGTAGTCAGTGCAACATTGCTATACAAGTGTGTTGGATCTGTGCTGATGATTCCGTTGGCACATCCATGACCAGGCTGATGTGATGGGAGCCCTCATTTGGTGCTAATTGTTGATTGTGTGACCAAGTGCTCAGCTGACATGATGGGGCCTCTACTGAGGCAACATATGGCACAGCTTTCCTCACACAGGAGTGGAGTCCCCTCATGGCAGTGTGTACACGTGTGACATTGCCTGCGCCCAAGGTGTGTGTTGTATGTGCATGTCTGTGTGTTCACTTCCATTCATCTGCGCATGCTGTGATCCCTAGTGTTGTACCTGTTTGTGATGCTTGCTGACTTGAGCTATGTTCCCCCAAAGTCTTCTCCCTGTGTTCTCTGTGATGTGGGTGCATGGCACATTACTGGTCATCAGGGTGTCACCCATAGGTGTGTTTGCTGTCAGGGCAGAGTTTGTGTGCTGACGCAGATGGGTCACAGTCAGGTTTCCCTTTGGCACTTGTTGTTTGCCCCTGTCATGTGATTTCCAGTTTGTGTTATCTTTCAGTGATTGTGACACGTTGTGTGTGTGACTGCTGGCACTCCTTAGGGTCCGGGCTGCAATGTTGGTTGTTGTCTATGTGTGTTCTTTGTGGGTGACCTTGGCTTCTTCATTGGTGTGTGACTGTGGCTGGGATCCCATTGGTCGGTGTGGTATTGCCGTCATGTCCATGTACAGAGTAGTGTGCAGTGTGTCAGACATTCAGGAGTCTTGTTGAGTGTCCATGTGTGATGTGTTTCTACACCTTGGTTCCCACCCACCACCCTGGAATAGTCATGGGTGCATGTGCAATGTCACCAGTGCATGTGTACTTCACTGCTGCACATTGTTGGAGGTCGAGGGTGTGGTGTTGAGTGTGTGCAGATGAGAGTTGTTGCCCGGCTAGTCCCCTGCCTCCATGTTGGCCTTGGCTTACTGGCCATGCTGATTGATTTGTGCTTGTGTAGGTGTGATGGTAGTTAGTTGCTCAGGACACCTGACTGTGGTTCACAGTGTGAACGACATTTAGCTTTGTCATCACAGTGGTATTTTTCTTCAGCCCAGGGTCACCACATTGTGGGGGCCCTGGGGTGGTGCTGTGGTGTGTCTGTGACTTGCTGTGTCAGTTGTTGTTCCTACGTGCCTGTGTGACATGTGTGTTTTGTGCTCCCTCTCACCTGTCAATGCCTGCTTGCCCACATAGGGGATTTGGATCCATGAGTTAGCTTAGTGTGGCAGTGTATGCACATCTGTATGATTGGTATTCAGCTCTCCTCATGTGTTGTGTTGTTGCCTGGGGACACTGGCACCCCCACCCCTCACCTGCTGTGTATGATGACAGTGTTGGTCTGCCTGTTTGTGTTTGTGCATCTGCACCACTGCATTGGCATATCTTGGGTGTGCCATTGGCTGTATGTTGTTTGGTGTGTTTCCCCTGCTGTCCCTGGGACTCCTAGGTCATCGGTCAGCACAGTGATCATGGTTTGTGTGTCCCATTGCTGCCATGGTATGGTATCTGTTCACCTCACATCTGCTGTCTCCACAGGGTATCTGCATTTGTGTGCCCATTGGTGCAAATATGTGGTTCTGCATTCTGATGGTCACTTCTGTCATTGTGTCATTGATGACTGTTGACGGTCTCAGCCCCCATGGGTGTTGTTTGTCTGCACATGGCCAAAGGAATGTTTCATTTGCACTGCAGTATTTGGCTCCCCCAATTTATGTTGCAATGGGACACATACACTACTTTGCCACAGATGAGTTTTTGGTTCTGTGACCAGGAATGATCCATGCAGTTTGGCAGTTGCAGCTCTTTCTTTGTTAACAATTACCTTTTGGTCACTGTGATGATGAGGGTGTAGACCCCATTGCCACAATGGTCAAAATGTGCTTCAGCTATGGACCCCACACTTACCTTTTGGTCACTGTGATGATGGGGGTTTAGACCCCATTGCCACAATGGTCAAAATGTGCTTCAGCTATGGACCCCACACTTACCTTTTGGTCACTGTGATGATGGGGGTTTAGACCCCATTGCCACAATGGTCAAAATGTGCTTCAGCTATGGACCCCACACTTGCCTTTTGGTCACTGTGATGATGGGGGTTTAGACCCCATTGCCACAATGGTCAAAATGTGCTTCAGCTATGGACCCCACACTTGCCTTTTGGTCACTGTGATGATGGGGGTTTAGGCCCCATTGCCACAATGGTCATGGGCTGCTTGCATTGTGGGTGCCACACACATATATGTGTGGCACATGTGCTAGGGGTCACATTGTATGTTCAATGTCATGTTCGGTGTTGTAGGCATTTGACACAGCCTGCTCACACGCTTGTCATGGTGGTGGGGATGTCTTAATCTTGCATTCCCTAGGTTGTGGTGTGCTTGTTGTGTCATGCATTGTCCATCCTATGAGTGGGGGTGGTAGTAGTGGTAGGCATCCTGCCCCCTGGCTAAGGGTGGTAGTAGTGGTAGGCATCCAGCCCCCTGGCTAAGGGTGGTAGTAGTGGTAGGCTTCCTGCCCCCTGGCTAAGGGTGGTAGTAGTGGTGGGCATCCTGCCCCCCTGGGTGAGGGTGGTAGTAGTGGTGGGCATCCTGCCCCCCTGGCTAAGGGTGGTAGTAGTGGTAGGCATCCAGCCCCTGGCTAAGGGTGGTAGTAGTGGTGGGCATCCTGCCCCCCTGGGTGAGGGTGGTAGTAGTGGTGGGCATCCTGCCCCCTGGGTGAGGGTGGTAGTAGTGGTGGGCATCCTGCCCCCTGGCTAAGGGTGGTAGTAGTGGTAGGCATCCAGCCCCCTGGCTAAGGGTGGTAGTAGTGGTAGGCTTCCTGCCCCCTGGCTAAGGGTGGTAGTAGTGGTGGGCATCCTGCCCCCTGGGTGAGGGTGGTAGTAGTGGTAGGCATCCTGCCCCCTGGCTAAGGGTGGCAGTAGTGGTAGGCATCCAGCCCCCTGGCTAAGGGTGGTAGTAGTGGTGGGCATCCTGCCCCCTGGCTGAGGGTGGTAGTAGTGGTGGGCATCCTGCCCCCTGGGTGAGGGTGGTAGTAGTGGTGGGCATCCTGCCCCCTGGCTAAGGGTGGTAGTAGTGGTAGGCATCCAGCCCCCTGGCTAAGGGTGGTAGTAGTGGTGGGCATCCTGCCCCCCTGGGTGAGGGTGGTAGTAGTGGTGGGCATCCTGCCCCCTGGCTAAGGGTGGTAGTAGTGGTGGGCATCCTGCCCCCCTGGGTGAGGGTGGTAGTAGTGGTGGGCATCCTGCCCCCTGGCTAAGGGTGGTAGTAGTGGTAGGCATCCAGCCCCCTGGCTGAGGGTGGTAGTAGTGGTGGGCATCCTGCCCCCTGGCTAAGGGTGGTAGTAGTGGTGGGCATCCTGCCCCCCTGGGTGAGGGTGGTAGTAGTGGTGGGCATCCTGCCCCCCTGGCTAAGGGTGGTAGTAGTGGTAGGCATCCAGCCCCCTGGCTAAGGGTGGTAGTAGTGGTGGGCATCCTGCCCCCTGGCTAAGGGTGGTAGTAGTGGTGGGCATCCTGCCCCCCTGGGTGAGGGTGGTAGTAGTGGTGGGCATCCTGCCCCCTGGCTAAGGGTGGTAGTAGTGGTAGGCATCCAGCCCCCTGGCTAAGGGTGGTAGTAGTGGTGGGCATCCTGCCCCCTGGGTGAGGGTGGTAGTAGTGGTGGGCATCCTGCCCCCTGGCTAAGGGTGGTAGTAGTGGTGGGCATCCTGCCCCCCTGGGTGAGGGTGGTAGTAGTGGTGGGCATCCTGCCCCCTGGGTGAGGGTGGTAGTAGTGGTGGGCATCCTGCCCCCTGGCTAAGGGTGGTAGTAGTGGTGGGCATCCTGCCCCCTGGGTGAGGGTGGTAGTAGTGGTGGGCATCCTGCCCCCCTGGGTGAGGGTGGTAGTAGTGGTGGGCATCCTGCCCCCTGGCTAAGGGTGGTAGTAGTGGTGGGCATCCTGCCCCCCTGGGTGAGGGTGGTAGTAGTGGTGGGCATCCTGCCCCCTGGCTAAGGGTGGTAGTAGTGGTGGGCATCCTGCCCCCCTGGGTGAGGGTGGTAGTAGTGGTGGGCATCCTGCCCCCCTGGGTGAGGGTGGTAGTAGTGGTGGGCATCCTGCCCCCTGGCTAAGGGTGGTAGTAGTGGTGGGCATCCTGCCCCCCTGGGTGAGGGTGGTAGTAGTGGTGGGCATCCTGCCCCCTGGCTAAGGGTGGTAGTAGTGGTAGGCATCCAGCCCCCTGGCTAAGGGTGGTAGTAGTGGTGGGCATCCTGCCCCCCTGGGTGAGGGTGGTAGTAGTGGTGGGCATCCTGCCCCCTGGCTAAGGGTGGTAGTAGTGGTGGGCATCCTGCCCCCTGGGTGAGGGTGGTAGTAGTGGTAGGCATCCTGCCCCCTGGCTAAGGGTGGTAGTAGTGGTAGGCATCCAGCCCCCCTGGCTAAGGGTGGTAGTAGTGGTGGGCATCCTGCCCCCCTGGCTAAGGGTGGTAGTAGTGGTGGGCATCCTGCCCCCTGGGTGAGGGTGGTAGTAGTGGTGGGCATCCTGCCCCCTGGCTAAGGGTGGTAGTAGTGGTAGGCATCCAGCCCCCTGGCTAAGGGTGGTAGTAGTGGTGGGCATCCTGCCCCCCTGGGTGAGGGTGGTAGTAGTGGTGGGCATCCTGCCCCCTGGCTAAGGGTGGTAGTAGTGGTGGGCATCCTGCCCCCCTGGGTGAGGGTGGTAGTAGTGGTGGGCATCCTGCCCCCTGGCTAAGGGTGGTAGTAGTGGTAGGCATCCAGCCCCCTGGCTAAGGGTGGTAGTAGTGGTGGGCATCCTGCCCCCTGGCTAAGGGTGGTAGTAGTGGTGGGCATCCTGCCCCCCTGGGTGAGGGTGGTAGTAGTGGTGGGCATCCTGCCCCCTGGCTAAGGGTGGTAGTAGTGGTAGGCATCCAGCCCCCCTGGCTAAGGGTGGTAGTAGTGGTGGGCATCCTGCCCCCTGGGTGAGGGTGGTAGTAGTGGTGGGCATCCTGCCCCCTGGCTAAGGGTGGTAGTAGTGGTGGGCATCCTGCCCCCTGGGTGAGGGTGGTAGCAGTGGTGGGCATCCTGCCCCCTGGGTGAGGGTGGTAGTAGTGGTGGGCATCCTGCCCCCTGGCTAAGGGTGGTAGTAGTGGTGGGCATCCTGCCCCCCTGGGTGAGGGTGGTAGTAGTGGTGGGCATCCTGCCCCCCTGGGTGAGGGTGGTAGTAGTGGTGGGCATCCTGCCCCCTGGCTAAGGGTGGTAGTAGTGGTGGGCATCCTGCCCCCTGGGTGAGGGTGGTAGTAGTGGTGGGCATCCTGCCCCCTGGGTGAGGGTGGTAGTAGTGGTGGGCATCCTGCCCCCTGGCTAAGGGTGGTAGTAGTGGTAGGGCATCCTGCCCCCTGGCTAAGGGTGGTAGTAGTGGTGGGCATCCTGCCCCCCTGGGTGAGGGTGGTAGTAGTGGTGGGCATCCTGCCCCCTGGCTAAGGGTGGTAGTAGTGGTGGGCATCCTGCCCCCCTGGGTGAGGGTGGTAGTAGTGGTGGGCATCCTGCCCCCTGGGTGAGGGTGGTAGTAGTGGTAGGCATCCTGCCCCCTGGCTAAGGGTGGCAGTAGTGGTAGGCATCCAGCCCCCTGGCTAAGGGTGGTAGTAGTGGTGGGCATCCTGCCCCCCTGGGTGAGGGTGGTAGTAGTGGTGGGCATCCAGCCCCCTGGCTAAGGGTGGTAGTAGTGGTGGGCATCCTGCCCCCCTGGGTGAGGGTGGTAGTAGTGGTGGGCATCCTGCCCCCTGGCTAAGGGTGGTAGTAGTGGTGGGCATCCTGCCCCCCTGGGTGAGGGTGGTAGTAGTGGTGGGCATCCTGCCCCCTGGGTGAGGGTGGTAGTAGTGGTGGGCATCCTGCCCCCTGGCTAAGGGTGGTAGTAGTGGTGGGCATCCTGCCCCCTGGGTGAGGGTGGTAGTAGTGGTGGGCATCCTGCCCCCCTGGGTGAGGGTGGTAGTAGTGGTGGGCATCCTGCCCCCTGGCTAAGGGTGGTAGTAGTGGTGGGCATCCTGCCCCCCTGGGTGAGGGTGGTAGTAGTGGTGGGCATCCTGCCCCCTGGGTGAGGGTGGTAGTAGTGGTGGGCATCCTGCCCCCTGGCTAAGGGTGGTAGTAGTGGTAGGCATCCTGCCCCCTGGCTAAGGGTGGTAGTAGTGGTGGGCATCCTGCCCCCCTGGGTGAGGGTGGTAGTAGTGGTGGGCATCCTGCCCCCTGGCTAAGGGTGGTAGTAGTGGTGGGCATCCTGCCCCCTGGGTGAGGGTGGTAGTAGTGGTGGGCATCCTGCCCCCCTGGGTGAGGGTGGTAGTAGTGGTAGGCATCCTGCCCCCTGGCTAAGGGTGGTAGTAGTGGTAGGCATCCAGCCCCCTGGCTAAGGGTGGTAGTAGTGGTGGGCATCCTGCCCCCCTGGGTGAGGGTGGTAGTAGTGGTGGGCATCCTGCCCCCTGGCTAAGGGTGGTAGTGGTGGTGGGCATTTGGCACCCCCTGGCTAAGGGTGGTTGTGGTGGTTGGCATCCAGCCCCCCTGGGTTGGGGTGGTGGCGCGCATTCAGGCCCCTGTGTGCATATGTGGCATTGGTGATGGGCATCCCGCCCCTATGGTGCTGCTGTTGCAAGTATATTCAGATTCCCCGTGTATGTGTGTGATGTGTCGTGTACGTGTTGTATGTGTTTTGTGGTTGGTGTCTGACTTACCTTCTGCGCCGTACGCGTCCGTGCCTGTTCCGGTAGTAGATGTAGAATATTGGTATGATCGGGACGAAGGGATTCATGGTTGGTTCGTGTCGTTCGTCCTTCTCGTTGCTTCGCGTCGTCCTCGTCGCTTGGCTTCGTCCTCGTCGCTTCGCTTCGTCCTCGTCGCTTCGCGTCGTCCTCGTCTGTGCTGTGTTCGTCTCGTAGCCGTGGATCGTGTTGTGGCGCGATTCGGAGCTTATGTGCGCCTCTCCCGGATGCTTTGACGTGCCGTGCGTAGCGACGGGTTCGGCGCGTACGGAAAGCGCATCGTACTTGTCCGGCCGGACGGGGCTGCATTTTCCCTTCCGTGCGACTCGATTCGGCGTTTCCGGATTCGCCTCGGTCGGAGAACAGGACCTGGTTTGGGTGAGTACGGCTCGGCCGGAATTTTTGCTGTTGTGCGCATCGTACTTGCTCGTTCGGTGTGCTGTACGGATCGGTCGGGAAACTGGCTTTCGCATGGCTTTTTTCCCGACCGAATAGTATTGGGTGCGCCTCCGACCGAGATCGGAATCGGCCCCATAGTGTTTTTGACGGATTTTGCATGCTAAGGGTTCTATGGTTAATGCAAATAGCATTGGTGAAAGTGGACATCCCTGTCTCGTTCCTCTACCTATGTCAATGGGATCTGATGTGTTCGCGTTTATTCTGACTCGTGCCCGAGGTTCATTATATAGTAGTGCTATCCATCGCAGGAACGGCTCAGGGAAGCCCATCCTGCGCAGGATTGCGAACATGAAAACCCATTCTATCTAATCAAAGGCTTTCGCCGCGTCCAATAGGGCCGCGGTCGCTGGGATATCAGGGTCTAGTTGATGGTACACTGACATAGCTTTACATGCCAATACTGGTGCCCTTGAAGATTGTGATTCTCTGGGTCAGGTTCTGCAACATATGTGTTGAACTGAGCGCATATGCCCTCAGTTATTGAAGCAAAAATGAAGCAGTACTTTTCAAAGTTTGGAGAAAATTCCCCTTTATGGAAGGGATCTAGAACTTGTGCAGAGTACCTCAGTGAGGCTTAATTGACTTCAAATACCATGGTTGGTGAAGGGACTTTCTATGCATCATTGCAAGCCATTTCTCATGCACTGTAAAACTAAATTTTCTGAATTGCTCCTCAAAATTTCTTTGTTTACCAAGTGGCAAAAATTCTAACATGAAACATGTTGCAGTGCCAAAGTCACTCAAAGTGTCGCCCAGACTACACTCAAGGAGATGTTTCACATCTACAACAATTACACTGAACACTTGGTAGACAAGGGTGTTTTCAGACAGAGAAAACTTAAGAATGCAGTAGGGTGTACTTTTTTTCACATCACTATCAATATGTGACTAATGATCCTTACATTTCTTGCCTTTGGCATCATCATTAAGCAACAATTCTGTAAACGGTTGCCGCATAGATAATATAGCATTCACGGCCTCTTGGACTGAGAACCACTGGCTAAATCACACAGTTGGGATGACTCTTTCTTTTGATGCCACACAAAGCACAAAATGAGAAATATTTGCGTTTTAGTTCCCGCGCATAATGAGACAGTGCGCCGGAATGGACTACAAAGTCAATAGCATTCTTCATTAACTCTGAAGAATTTAAAGATGCTCTCAGCATACCATCTAGCAAGTGGCATGGATCTCTTACAGGAAAGCACTTCAGCTCAGGTATCAATGTTGACAGGCCATCACAAACCTTTTTCATATACGTCGCTGAATTACTGCAAATACAAACAATATCACTCCAATCTTTGTTGAACTTGGTAAGAACATTTTGCAGCAGCATTCCAAGTGACACTGCGTTCCATGTTTTCCAAATGTCTGGTGTCATGTTTTCACCACTATCCCAGATGCTTGGTGGCAGCACTCTTTTCACATATATCTATTACTATACCTTGCATTGTACTAGTACTAGATAACCTTTATTTGGTTTCAGATATTAAAACCATAAAAGCACACAATAAGTATAAAATACAATGATAAATCTGGTAAAAATAAAACAGACCACGCCCGGCACTGCCAGTGAATTAAAATATCTGTACCAAGCCAACCACTGGCTTCGAGTTACATAAGTGCTACAACAATAAAAACGAATCATCAAGGGCTTTGCGGGGAGTACAGTTAAGTTAAACAGGCTGGTTAGTCGCAACTGGATCTGAGTCTGATGGCGGATTTAAAAAATTCAAGTGCATAAAACATAGTGCTACCTGTCAGCATTTGTAAATACATAAAAGTTGGGCGTACTTGCATAAAATTAGCTCTTTTCAAGATTGGGATTATAAAAGACTTTCTAGGAGTTTCATAAAAACTACTAAACATCATAAAATGGATCATGTCCTGTGAAGATTGACCATCGCAGTCACAGGACAGCAAAGTTTGGCCCTTGGTACAGCCCCTGGGATGAGCAAGAAGGAGGTAAAAAAGGTCAAATCGGAACCTCGTGAGCAGGAATCTGTCATGCGAGTTTATGAATCCCAGTAAGTAGGGCTCCACCGATTTAGTAGTTTTTAACATAATGAATCGGCGTACACTAGGCTTTAGGAGCTCCCTCTCTTCCCTTGCCATAACCCTCTGCTCCATGAGGCTCGCCTTTATGGGATTCAGATCTCTCTTGGTTATCCGGTCCGGGTTAGTAAAAAGATCACGTCTCCCCACGCCCGTTAAGGTCTCTTCAATATACTTCAACCATGGTATTCGTGTGGCGTGGTCAAGGGCCAGACAATCATTTAGGATGAGTTTGTTTAATGTTGTCCCCTTACCTGCCCAAATTCTTAACCATAATGTGACGGGCATATCGCTATCATATCAGTTAGGTATTTCGTACCGAGCTCCTCATGTATTGAGAAGGATGGAGTACCTTGGGGAACTGATAGGAGCCGTCTCAAGAACTTATTTTCCACAATTTGGAGGTCCTTTGCATTAGTATACCCCCAAATTTCACTGCCATATAATACTTTGGAGAGACACTTGGCGCTGTATAGATGTAATAAAGCTCCCACAGGTCTTTTTCCCAGTCTGGTTAAAAAGTTAAATATGGCTGCGATTTCTCTGGAAAGATCGTTCCTCTTATGGGTAAGTTGAGGCCCCCATTTCACTTTCTCATCCAATAAAACTCCTAAATAAGAGAAAACACTTACTCTTGGCACGGTAGTTGACCCAACCATAAAGGTGTATGGCCTACAAGGGTGGGCCCCTATTTGCTTAATAAAGGATTTAGAGTTATTAACCACGAGAACCTGCTCCCCCATAAACTGGACAAAGGAATTAATTAAACTTTGTAGCCCCCGTTCCGTTCTGGCAATCAGGACAGCGGCATCTGCATACAGCAAGACGGGAAGGCTGCACCGTCCTGTCTGCAGACAATCCGCCCTGGTCTCTAAGAGGGTCTTCTCTAGGCCATTGATGTATACATTGAATAAAAAAGGGGCCAGGATACAACCCTGTCTTACCCCTCTCCTGATAGGGAACAAGCGTGAGGCCTTCATGCCTCCAGAATAACGCACAGCCGCCCTGGTGTCTTGATGAAGATCCCGTAGGAAAAGGACTATTTCTTTGTCCGCCCCCAAAGAGAGCAAGGTCTGCCACTGCCTGCTTCTAATCACGCAATCAAATGCGGAGGAGAGGTCCATGAAGGCCAAGAAAATAGTACCAGTGCGGGCAATCGTGTACTTGTTCACTATCAGGAAGCGGTTCAGACATTGATCTGCAGTTGAGCGGCCGGAACGAAACCTGTATTGGGTGTGTGACAAGATGTTGTTCTCAGCGGCCCAGGTGGATAATCTATCTAACAGGATACGTCCAACCACTTTGACCACAGAGTCCAACAGGGAGATGGGCCTATAACAGTGTGTGCTCTCTCTATTTCCTTTTTTAAAGACTGGGACAATGATGGAGGTGGCCCATGGGGCCGGACAACCCGCCCTGACAACCGCATTGATAACAGCAGTAAGCACCGGAGCCCAGAACTCCAAGTTGAACATGTAAAGGTCGGGCGGGATGCCATCCGGGCCGGGGGCCTTATTTCGCGTCATACCTGCTATTCCCCGCCTGCCCTCTTCCTCTGAGACAGTTAGTACAGACCTTTCATTACTCCCCTACTGGATGATATTGGGGTTGTGGTACCCCCAAACATACCCTCATAATGGCTGACCCACTCATCCTCTGTGGTGTACGCATCGAGAGCACTAGTGGTCTCTACTCCCGAGATTGGGCTGTTAATTATGCCCCACAACTTAGTACTGTTCCTAATGGTACTAGGCTCCATTAGCTTCCCCCTAGCCTCCTTCTTCAAGATTTCTTTACGTTTTTTAAGGGCCTTTTTATTCTGTGTTCTATGGGTTCTAACTAGTCCTCTGTCTCTTGGGACAGCATGCAGGACCCCCTTGAGGGACCTAGCCACACAAGAACATGTTATATTGAACCATTTCAGGGCCCAATCTCGTTGGTTATTCGTGGCGGAGATTGTCAATAGGTCAGCGATGGAGCAGGAAATTAATTCAAAAGCTTTAACTACTTGTACGTCCGGGTGCCTCTGGGCCGCCAAACAGATCTGGATTACCTCTTGGCATTTGGCTAAAATGGGCTCGTGAAAATGGCCGGGGGTAATCTGTGCCACAATAAAAACGAATCATCAAGGGCTTTGCGGGGAGTACAGTTAAGTTAAACAGGCTGGTTAGTCGCAACTGGATCTGAGTCTGATGGCGGATTAAAAAAATTCAAGTGCATAAAACATAGTGCTACCTGTCAGCATTTGTAAATACATAAAAGTTGGGCGTACTTGCATAAAATTAGCTCTTTTCAAGATTGGGATTATAAAAGACTTTCTAGGAGTTTCATAAAAACTACTAAACATCATAAAATGGATCATGTCCTGTGAAGATTGACCATCGCAGTCACAGGACAGCAAAGTTTGGCCCTTGGTACAGCCCCTGGGATGAGCAAGAAGGAGGTAAAAAAGGTCAAATCGGAACCTCATGAGCAGGAATCTGTCATGCGAGTTTATGAATCCCAGTAAGTAGGGCTCCACCGATTTAGTAGTTTTTAACATAATGAATCGGCGTACACTAGGCTTTAGGAGCTCCCTCTCTTCCCTTGCCATAACCCTCTGCTCCATGAGGCTCGCCTTTATGGGATTCAGATCTCTCTTGGTTATCCGGTCCGGGTTAGTAAAAAGATCACGTCTCCCCACGCCCGTTAAGGTCTCTTCAATATACTTCAACCATGGTATTCGTGTGGCGTGGCGTGGTCAAGGGCCAGACAATCATTTAGGATGAGTTTGTTTAATGTTGTCCCCTTACCTGCCCAAATTCTTAACCATAATGTGACGGGCATATCGCTATCATATCAGTTAGGTATTTCGTACCGAGCTCCTCATGTATTGAGAAGGACGGAGTACCTTGGGGAACTGATAGGAGCCGTCTCAAGAACTTATTTTCCACAATTTGGAGGTCTTTTGCATTAGTATACCCCCAAATTTCACTGCCATATAATACTTTGGAGAGACACTTGGCGCTGTATAGATGTAATAAAGCTCCCACAGGTCTTTTTCCCAGTCTGGTTAAAAAGTTAAATATGGCGGCGATTTCTCTGGAAAGATCGTTCCTCTTATGGGTAAGTTGAGGCCCCCATTTCACTTTCTCATCCAATAAAACTCCTAAATAAGAGAAAACACTTACTCTTGGCACTGTAGTTGACCCAACCATAAAGGTGTATGGCCTACAAGGGTGGGCCCCTATTTGCTTAATAAAGGATTTAGAGTTATTAACCACGAGAACCTGCTCCCCATAAACTGGACAAAGGAATTAATTAAACTTTGTAGCCCCCTGCTCCGTTCTGGCAATCAGGACAGCGGCATCTGCATACAGCAAGACGGGAAGGCTGCACCGTCCTGTCTGCAGACAATCCGCCCTGGTCTCTAAGAGGGTCTTCTCTAGGCCATTGATGTATACATTGAATAAAAAAGGGGCCAGGATACAACCCTGTCTTACCCCTCTCCTGATAGGGAACAAGCGTGAGGCCTTCATGCCTCCAGAATAACGCACAGCCGCCCTGGTGTCTTGATGAAGATCCCGTAGGAAAAGGACTATTTCTTTGTCCGCCCCCAAAGAGAGCAAGGTCTGCCACTGCCTGCTTCTAATCACGCAATCAAATGCGGAGGAGAGGTCCATTTTAGCCTCGTGCCCCCATCTGTGGGCTGTAGGGCTCCTCCAACCCTACTCCCCTTCTTACGACCTAGTGCAAGCCAGCTAGTTTTAAGGCACAAAGGATTGTGATCGCTGTAAATACTTGCATTAATTGAGAAATCTGATATTAGATGGAATAATGGGGTGGAAACAAGACTAAAATCAATGAACGAGTCGTTACCATGACCTTTAAAAGTAGGTAAGAGAGCGCTCTGGGCAGGGTCCAACTTATCTATCGCAGATTGTAGATCAAAATCACATATTAAGGCGTTAAGAGGGTCTCCCTGCCCGTGATGTTCAAAATGCCCTCCCGGGTAGTGTGGGCAGTCAAAAACCACTAAACCATGAACTTTTGGATCCCCACAAGGGTGAACATTAAAATCACCAGCCAACACGATGTTAGGGGTGTAACTAGAGGAAGTACTAAAGCCGTCCAGAAATTTACCCAGCCGAGCTATATTACTTGTCTCAGGGAGGGAGGAAACAGCATTATAAAAATTTTAAAGCAAGAGACTGGTGGACCCTCGTGAGAAGAGCAAGGCCTGCAGGCATTGATTATCAGTGTTCAGTTCTGCAATTCCACTTTCCAGCCTAAGAGATGCATAGCCCCCCTTGGCTCGACCAGAGCTAGACGGGCTTGCAGGGACAAAGAAAGATTTATACCCTTCCAGCAAAAAAGAATTGTCCACAGCCCAAGTCTCCTGCAAGCAAATAATGTCAAACGCCTGGACAAAGCTGCGCCATTCTGGGACTGGGAACTTGCTTGCTAAACCAGCTACATTCCAGGAGATGCGGGAAAGGTATGTTGTATCCCTGGAATGGAGGCCCAAAATTTCACGTTCCACTTGGTTTGTATGGTCTGGGCATTGAGAAATTGTCACTGGAGGCAGGGACCCGGGTCCTCCCAGTCAATCACAGTTCTCAAGGAGGTCCAGGGGGGCAAAGGCGTTAAAAGTTGGAACAGGGGACAATGTCTGGTGCCGCTCGTAGGACGCAGTACTCAAAAGTCTCCTCGGGAACAATGGATTTTGTGATGGTGACGGAAACATTGGTCTGTAAAAGAAGCCAAGGGGAAGGGCCGAAATCAAGGTGGCTGGGCCTGTGGGAGCACGGACATTAGCCGCATGGAGAATTCTCTCCGCTAGATGGGGTTGGTTAAAATTAATAATCACACAGTCCCCGTCATTGCTCTTTTTTGACCCTCCTATCCAGGCCACCCATCGTACCATAATAATGCTTCTCTCCACCCTATGTCCCAGAGATGTATTGCTATTTAGCCAGTGCAGGACTTTATTTTTCAATTGATGAAATCTTCGGTGGAGCCTGGCTTCAGCACTGGAACGTTTCCCAGGACTACTACGTATGGTGTTGCTTCGGGGGGTAGGTCGATGTAGTTTGGGCCTGCATGCTGGCTACCCAGCTCCTCTATTGCTGAGATAGAAGCCTCACTACCAGCAATTTCCCTCTGTGTGAACATATTACCACCTTGGTTTCCCACGCTCCTTGTACTCTTCGCCTGTGGATATTCCCTTGAAGGGGGGGGCGGGCACGGCCTGGGATAAAGGGTAGTGGACTGGGTAGCGCTCCTGCACAGAGAATTACTAACTGCACCTGCTAGATCACCCTCCCTCGAAACTACCTTCAGGGTGGATTGATCCTGGACCACGTTAACACTATGGCCTGGGGTGACTGATTGGGCGACACCGGCTATATTATTAGCCCTGCTGTTCTGTTGGGACCAGGAGGAAAGTTCCCTCTCAGTTATAGTGAGGTGTTGTTTGATGGGTTCCAGTTTAGTATCCAGTCCTTCCAAAAGAGTCCCCACACAGGCTTCCAGCATTGCTGCCAACTCGTCTTTCGATGGAGCTCCTGTTCCCATGAGGATTGGAGATAAAGTATCCGCCTTAAGACGTTTTGCCTTGGCCCCCACCATCGTGGAGTTGCGTTTAGCCCTAGCACCCAGTCCTCTGACAGGTCCCTCCTGAACATCCTTTCGGGAGACTACTGTTGCCACTTCAGGATAAGTTGCCAACTGGCAATGTCCCGGCAGAAAGACAGGCGCTGGATGTATCTTGTTGGATCCCCTCCCCCCCTGGATTTCAGGGCTTTTACTTTGTCCGGGGGAAGGTGGCACGGATGCAATCAACTCTCCCTGCTCCGCAGTACTCAATAAGGAGGTCTGACCAGATACCAGAGTATTAGAGCAGGTACATAGTTGGTGTACTGGAGAGCGAGAGAGACGCCTAGCTACCAGCTCAATTTCCTTGTCAAGGACCCCCGCTGCTCTCTTCAGGAAACAGTCCATGGTTGAGGTTGCTTGGGCCAGTTGGGTTAATTTGGTGGTGTTCCGCTTCCCCATGATGCCGGCTGGATAGAGAATGAGTATTTTTAGCCGGGCAAACAAATCCTTCTAAGTCAAGACTAGCAGGGGTCGCTATGATGGGCTGAGTCAAGGGGTGAACAGGAGCCTTCCCAGATAGTCAAAGATTAATGTAATAATGGGCGGATTGTAACAAGGGTTAAGAAAACAGTGCCTGCAGCAATCAACAAGCGGCCCCCTTCCTCATTGGCTGCACATACTCCTCGGCAGGTAAACGCCCCCCCCTGAGTTTACCTTAGTGCCTCGATTTTGATGGTCCTGGTTCAAATCCACACCAGAATCCTGAATGCGTCCTAGACTCAGTTCTCGGCTGTAGCTGCCACAAGCCAAAAAAGCCAAGAGAGGCGGCCCAGCCCAGCCTCCTCCGGGCTCTGACGGGTGCAGATGGGCCCGCCCTTGGCCTGGGCACGCCAGCGCGTGTCCCGTGCTGCAGGAGTCCGCTGGCCCTTTTGAGCGCCTCTGGGCACGGGCAGGCAGAGAGGTTGGCGGCACGCCGGCCGCAGAGGATTCTGGGGGCTGTGGTCCCCTACGCAAGCAGCAAACACTCAAATGGGCTCCCACGCTGCAGGAGACCGCTGGCCTTTTTGAGCGCCTCCGGGCGCGGGCAGGCAGAGACGTTGGCGGTACGCTGGCCGCAAAGGATTCTGGGGGTTGTGGTCCCCCCTGCAAGCAGCAAACACTTAAAACGGGCTCCCCTTTGCATTGAATGTTTAAAGCCTGGGGTGTTTGGCAATTCACCTACTATCAATACTGACTCGCTCGAAAAGGGGGCTGATGTATCAAAGGTTTTCACTCATTCTCTGTCTGTGGGTAAATGTGATACTACATATTGGGAAAGATTCTTATAAAACCAGACATTTTACCTATCAGTGTAAGCATCAAACATAGCCAAAATACCAAATAAGATTTGGATATTTCCTGATTCTCTACAGTTTATAAAATAATTAAATTAGACCTAAAACATTCCTCTAAACCCTGCATCTTTAGATCAAAGACCATAAAACTGAAAAAGCAAAAGGAAGAAGAAACAATATTTTAGTGACATCTCTAAACAACAAAACAGTGTGATAATTGGGTATACTATTCAGGTGTAATATAGTCCCTCATGCTTTCCAATGGAAGCACTTCCTAGAGAGAGGAATGGTACACCAAACAACCAATAACATGAGGTGAGATAGAACTACTCTTGTTGTTGGACCTAAAGCCCACTCTAGGGGGCCTAATCAGAAAAGTTAAATATACATGTAGATATTTACTGACATGTATATTTACTACTACACCTACGTGCAACTCTACACTTCTTTGCTATACACCATTTTCACCATCAGTGGTTTTCAAACGTTTTTGCTCTGAGCCCCCTAATCAAAATCTTTGAAGGTGGTCCCCCTGAAAAGATTTATGGCAAGGATTGTGTGGCCCTTCTGAGATCATTTCAAGGGTACCTTTTCTATAGTTCATAATCCACACAAAATGTGAGACTTATACAAGAACTAATGCTTAAAACAAAAACAGAAATTTACCAGCAAACACTGCTTCTCATAAATAGAGTTTTGTGAGCTCCTCACACTCCTGGGCCCCAATGCAACTGCACCTGCTGCACTAATTATAGCTGTGGTCCTGAGTAGCAGGCTGTTTCCTCTGCCTCATTCACCCCTTCCCCAACATTACTAGCCATCATTCCAACCTTGAAACAGGATTTATGTCCCTTTATGACAAAATAGCTCCTACGTGTTGTTCCTCTCTTTGTAGCAAGTGTGCCACTGCCCTAATGCAATCAATGAATATGAGCCGTGATGCCTCATTTATAAAGCAAAACAGTCATAATTGTGATGATGTGGGCCCTAGTGCGAATGTACCTGCTTCACTAATGATAGCTACTGTGTGTAGCTACTCGCCACTTCTTTGCCAGCAGGCTGCTTCCTCTGCCCTTTGTAAAAACATGGGCACCCATCCTTTCCCACCATTTCTCTGAGGCCCAAGCTAAGGTGTCTCCTCTGCTTCAAGTGTTTCCCTCACTTGGGCCAATGCTGCAAGGCTCAAATTAACACTAGCACAGCAAGGGTGCACTGGGCCCCTAAGGCAAACAAGGAAGGGTAGAAAAACAGCTATAATGGGGATTTATTTCACGCCTGAAACCCATGGGCCCAAAGAAAATGCATCTCGCTCATCTGTTGTTTTGTCCTTGTGCCTAGCTCAGAAAGGGTGACATGGGCCCTTATGCTAGGAGAAAAACTCTGTGTGTAACAGAGGTTGAAGTGGACAGGATCTATGGGGACTGACATGCCTGTGCTTTTTTCATTTAAAAAAATACAAAAACGAGTTCCCATACTTTTTGTTATAAAAACAACTGCCTATGAACAGTTAATGCATCTCTGGATAAAAATGAAAGGGATGAGGAGTTTGGTCTCCTGTGCTGTTAAGCCTAGGAAGAGACAGAGACCTAAGGAGGAAATATGCCTGGTCATCAA
>CAWUFW010024871.1:0-53512 GCA_963921515.1 Calotriton arnoldi | reverse complement strand
AAGCCTGGCATCACAAAATGGATGCCGCTGCCACAGACACGAGTCTGGCCTCCTGCTGCTGACCGAAACTCCGGCAGGGGAGGCCTGGACAATAGGTTTCCTGTCCCAGGGAGGTGTGACCACCTCCCCAGACAGGATAGTGTGTATTGGGGCTGGGCGGGAGCACTCTCTGGTGCTTTGAAGTCCTGCACTGGGGGCACACTTGGTGTCCCTGTGCATACCCCAGTTCAAACCGGCTCAGGGGCTTCCAGCCCCTGCTCTGCGCGAAACTGGACAAAGGGAAAGGGGTGTAACCACCCCTCTGCCCTGACCCTCCCATAGGTGGGGTCACAGAGTATGTCCAACCCCTACCTTAGTATAAGTAGGGGAACCCAGTCCTTAGGACTTTAGATTTACCTGGACGAAACTCTGACACAGAATCCTGGACCTTCGACGCTCTACTTCAAGATTAGAGGACTGAAGAATCTCCCTTGGGGTTAAGGAGTGACTCCCCTGCTTGGCAGGCACCAAAGAAGCAATTGTTCGGTCTGCATCGCTGAAGCTCCCGTCGGACGCCGAAGTCTTTACATCACCAGAGGTGGATTTCCAGACTTCCCCGAGGCTGCCCTGAGTCCCCAGCAAAGCTGAGGCCCATAGCTGTCGTGGGTAACGTGAAACCTTGACCCCTGGACACCAAACGCATTTTCAAGTGCATCCTCTTCTGGGTCTCCCACGAAGTCGTGCTTTGGGCTCCGAGTAGCCCCAGCTTCCAGCACCAACTGCACCGAAGATCACTGGCCTCCACTCCACGAGTGTCCTGTGAGCCAGCTCCACGTGCACCGTCTCGAGGCTCCTTCGCGGTCGCTAGTCCGTTGGCTAGTAGGCCCTCCCGAAGGCCAATCTTTTTTTGCTTGGGCTCCCTGGTTGCTCCAGGTGTGCCCTGACTTATCCTCCCTGGGTGAATCCCCCAGACCTTGCTGGTCTGCAACATTGTCCTTCTTTGATTTCCATGAGACTTGCCGTTGCCAAGGCTTGTTGGGTCCAATCCGGTCGCCGACACCCCTGCAATCGACAGACATCGTGGGGCAGCTCGAATCCAGCTTCTGGTTGTCGTCGACGCCTCCTGGACCTTGTGGCTGAAGAGTCAAGATGACCGTCAACCTACCTGAAGCACTCGACATCGGTGGGCATCTGCTCATCGCCTTCCTGGTCACTGGCTAGTGACCCAGACTCTGTCCCCTCTGCTTTCAGGTTCTTCAGATCTTTGATCCACCTTTGGATCCACCCGAACACTTTCGACTTGGCCGCCAGCAGCACTTTGCAGCAGATCGCCATAGAAAACGACGACGAAACCCGACCCCGAAAGACACCTATGCACCCGGCTTCCTGGGTGAGGTAACTCGAGTACTCCGGTGCTCCCGTGGGTACTGACACTAGAACAGCCTAGTTCTCAAAGGGTTTGCTCCAAGTCCTCCTCTAAGTGTCCCTTTTCTTTTAAATTCTAATCGCTACTTTCCCCATAGAAGTTAACGGTGGTTCGCGGTTGTGTTCATGCACTGCACGCGTCCCCGTGGGTCCCCTGTGTCACTGCCTTGGGTGGTTCCTTGTGGTCCAAGCACTTCTACAGGCTCTAGGCCTTGTGTCTAGCTCAGTCGTGGTTCTTATACCACTTTATTGGTATATGGTTTGGTACGCCCCTGAGGCTCAAACGTGTATTTGTGCTATTACTGTAGATAACTAACTCATAACGTATGTACTTCGAACTCTAGCCTCATAAAGAGACTAGAGGGGTGTGTTTAGTAATAAATACATATATTTTGAATATATACCTGGTGTGGTCCTCTTTCATTTGGTCACTCAAGAGATTATAGACTGGTAAAACAAGCTGCTTTACATTCCTTCAAGACTTAGCCTGAAGGCTGCTCTCCATAGCTACCACTAGGATAGCTTTCAATAAAGGTTGTCTTTAACCTATCTCCAATAAGGGGTTGTTTGGACTGGTGCAAGGTGCCCACTATAATTAGTGGACAGCATATGCCAGGCCAACTTCTCACATTGGTGTGCAGCGTGTGGGATTCCAGCTTGCTATTGTTTTACCAGATAATCTCAATTGAATTGATCAACTGAAAACCACTAATTCTCTTGCCTCTTTCTGCACTTCTCTTGCTTGTTTCTGCATGCTCTTGCATCTTTCTGTACCTCTGTTGCCTCTTTATACACCTCACTCGCTTCTTTCTCTACCCCTCTTGCCTCTTTCTGCACCCCTCTTTCCTCTTTCTGCACCTCTTTTGCTTGTTTCTGCACCCTTCTTCCATTTTTTGCATCCCTCTTTCTTCTTTCTGCAGTTCTCTTGTCATTTTCTGCACCTGTCTTGCCTCTGTCTTGTGTCTTTCTGCATCCCTGTTCCCATCTTTCTGCACGTGTCCTGCCTGTTTCTGCACCTCTCTCGCCTCTTTCTGTACCTCTGTTGCTTCTTTCTGCACTTCTCTTGGTTCTTTCTGCACCCTTCGCGCCTCTTTCAGCACCTCTGTTGCTTCTTTCTACACTTCTCTTCCTTCTTTCTGCACCCCTCCTGCCTCTTTCTGTACCCCTCTTGCCTCTTTGTGCACCTCTCCTACCTCTCTCTGCACCCCTTCTTGCCTCTTTCTGCACTCCTCTTCCCTCTCTCTGTACCTCTCTTGCCTCTTTCTGCACCTCTGTTGGTTCTTTCTGCACTGCTCCTGCTTCTTTTTGCACCTCTGTTGCAAATTTCTGCATCCCTCTTGCCTCTTTCTGTACCCCTCTTCCCTCTTTCTGCATACCTGTTTCGTCTTTCTGCACCCCTTTTGCATGTTTCTGCAACTCTCTTGCCTCTTTCTGCAGTTCTCTTGCCTCCTTCTGCACCTCACTTGCCTCTTTCTGCATCCTTCTTCCCTTTTTCTGCACATCTCTTGCCTCTTTCTGCACCTCTCTTGCCTCTTTCTGCACATCTCTTGGTTCTTTCTGTACTGCTCTTGCCTCTTTCTGCACCCCTCTTGCCTCTTTCTGTGCCTCTTTTGCTTCTTTCTGCACTTCTCTCTCCTCTTTCTGCACCCTCTTGCTTCTTTCAGCACCTCTGTTGCTTCTTTCTGCACTTCTCTTCCTTCTTTCTGCACCACTCTTGTCTCTTTCTGCACATCTCTTGGTTCTTTCTGCACTGCTCTTGCCTCTTTCTGTACCCCTCTTGCCTCCTTCTATAGTTCTCTTGTCTCTTTCTGCACCGCTGTTGCTTCTTTCTGCACTTTCCTTGCCTCCTTCTGCACCCCTCTTGCCTCTTTCTGCACCTCTCTTGGTTGTTTCTGTACTGCTCCTGTTTCTTTCTGCACCTGTCTTGCAAATTTCTGCACCCCTCTTGCCTCTTTTTGCACCCCTTTTCCCTCTTTCTGCACCTCTCTTGCCTCTGTCTGCACCCCACTTGCCTCTTTTTGCACCTCTGTTGCTTCTTTCTGCACTTCTCTTGCTTCTTCCAGCACCCCTCTTGCCTCTTTCTGCACCTCTTGCTTTTATTCTGCACTTCTCTTGCTTCTTTCTGCACATCTCGAGCAAATGTCTGCACCCCTCGTGCCTCAGTGTGCACCTCTCTTGCCTCTTTCTGCTCCTCTCTTGCCTCTCTCTGCACCTCTGTTGCTTCCTTCTGCACTTCTCTTGCCTCTTTCTGCACCCCTCTTGACTCTTTATGCACCTCTGTTCTTCTTTCTGCACTTCTCTTGCTTCTTTCTTCACCTCTCTTGCTTCATTCTGCACCCCTCATGCCTCTTTCTGCACCCTTCTTTCCTTTTCCTGCACGTCTCTTGGTTCTTTCTGTACTGCTCTTGCCTCTTTCTGCACCCCCTCTTGCCTCTTTCTGCACCCCTTTTGCTTCTTTCTGCACTTCACTTGCCTCTTTCTGCACCCCTCTTGCCTCCTTCTGCAACTCTGTTGGTTCTTTCTGCACTGCTCTTGCTTCTCTCTGCACCTCTGTTGTTTCTTTCTGCACTTCTCTTGCTTCTTTCTATACCTCTCTTGCTTCTTTCTGCACCCCTTTTCCCTCATTCTGCACCCCTGTTGCCTCTTTCTGCACCGCTGTTACTTCTTTCTGCACTTCTTTTGTTTCTTTCTGCACATCTCTTGCTTCTTTCTGCACCCCTCGTGCCTCTTTCTGCACCCCTCTTCCCTCTTTTTGCACCTCTGTTCCTTCTTTCTGCACTTCTTTTGTTACTTTCTCCACCATTCTTCCTTTTTTTGCATCCCTTTTGCCTCTTTCTGCAGTTCTCTTGTCATTTTCTGCACCTCTCTTGCCTCTTTCTGCACCTCACTTGCCTCTTTCAGCACTTCTTTTGCTTCTTTCTACACCTCTGTTGCTTCTTTCAGCAATTCTGTTGCCTCTTTCTGCACTTCTGTTGCTTGTTTCTGCACCTCTCTTGTGTCTTTCTGCACCTCTGGTGCCTCTTTCTGCACCTCACTTGCTTCTTTCTCTATCCCTCTTGCCTCTTTCTGCACCCCTCTTTCCTCTTTCTGCACCTCTCTTGCTTGTTTCTGCGCCCTTCTTCCCTTTTTTGCATCCCTCTTGCCTTTTTCTGCATTTATCTTGTCATTTTCTGCACCTCTCTTGCCTCTTTATGCACCTCACTTGCATGTTTCTGCACTTCTCTTGCTTCTTTCTACACCTCTGTTGCTTCTTTTAGCAATTCTCTTGCCTCTTTCTGCACTTCTGTTGCTTGTTTCTGCACCTCTCTTGTGTCTTTCTGCACCTCTGGTGCCTCTTTCTGCACCTCACTTGCTTCTTTTTGCATCCCTCTTGCCTCTTTCTGCACCCCTCTTTCCTGTTTCTGCACCTCTATTGCCTCTTTCTGCACCCCTGTTCCCATCTTTCTGCACGTGTCCTGCCTGTTTCTGCACCTCTCTTGCCTCTTTCTGTACCTCTGTTGCTTCTTTCTGCACTTCTCTTCCTTCTTTCTGCACCCCTCCTGCCTCTTTCTGTACCCCTCTTGCCTCTTTGTGCACCTCTCCTACCTCTCTCTGCACCCCTCTTGCCTCTTTCTGCATCCCTCTTCCCTCTCTCTGTACCTCTCTTGCCTCTTTCTGCACCTCTGTTGGTTCTTTCTGCACTGCTCCTGCTTCTTTTTGCATCTCTGTTGCAAATTTCTGCATCCCTCTTGCCTCTTTCTGTACCCCTCTTCCCTCTTTCTGCATACCAGTTTTGTCTTTCTGCACCCCTTTTGCCTGTTTCTGCAACTCTCTTGCCTCTTTCTGCAGTTCTCTTGCCTCCTTCTGCACCTCACTTGCCTCTTTCTGCACCCTTCTTCCCTTTTTCTGCACATCTCTTTCCTCTTTCTGCACCTCTCTTGCCTCTTTCTGCACATCTCTTGGTTCTTTCTGTACTGCTCTTGCCTCTTTCTGCACCCCTCTTGCCTCTTTCTGTGCCTCTTTTGCTTCTTTCTGCACTTCTCTCTCCTCTTTCTATACCCTCTTGCCTCTTTCAGCACCTCTGTTGCTTCTTTCTGCACTTCTCTTCCTTCTTTCTGCACCACTCTTGCCTCTTTCTGTACCTCTCTAGTCTCTTTCTGCACATCTCTTGGTTTTTTCTGCACTGCTCTTGCCTCTTTTTGTGCCCCTCTTCCCTCCTTCTATAGTTATCTTGTCTCTTTCTGCACCTCTGTTGCTTCTTTCTGCACTTCTCTTGCCTCTTTCTGTACCCCTCTTCCTCTTTCTGCACCTCTATTGGTTGTTTCTGTACTGCTCTCGTTTCTTTCTGCACCTGTCTTGCAAATTTCTGCACCCCTCTTGCCTCTTTTTGCACCCCTTTTCCCTCTTTCTGCACCTCTCTTGCCTCTATCTGTACCCCTCTTGCCTATTTTTGCACCTCTGTTCCTTCTTTCTGCACTTCTCTTGCTTCTTTCAGCACCCCTCTTGCCTCTATCTGCACCTGTTGCTTTTATTCTGCACTTCTCTTGCTTCTTTCTGCACCTCTCGAGTAAATTTCTGCACCCCTCGTGCCTCAGTGTGCACCTCTCTTGCCTCTTTCTGCTACTCTCTTGCCTCTCTGTGCACCCCTCTTGCCTCTTTCTGCACCTCTTTTGCTTTTTTTGCCCCTACTCTTGCCTCTTTCTGCACCCCTCCTGCCTCTTTCTGCACCTCTTTTGGTTCTTTCTGCACTTCTCTTGCTTCTATCTGCTACTCTCTTGCACATTTCTGCACCCCTCTTGCCTCTTTCTGCACCTCTGTTGGTTCTTGCTGTACCTCTCTTGCCTCTGTATGCACCCCTGTACCCTCTTTGTGCACCTCTTTTGCCTGTTTCTGCAACTCTGTTGCTTCCTTCTGCACTTCTCTTGCCTCTTTCTGCACCCCTCTTGACTCTTTATGCACCTCTGTTGCTTCTTTCTACACTTCTCTTGCTTCTTTCTTCACCTCTCTTGCTTCTTTCTGCACCCCTCATGCCTCTTTCTCCACCCTTCTTTCCTTTTCCTGCACGTCTCTTGGTTCTTTCTGTACTGCTCTTGCCTATTTCTGCTCCCCTCTTGCCGCTTTCTGCACCTCTGTTGGTTCTTTCTGCACTGCTCTTGCTTCTCTCTGCACCTCTGTTGTTTCTTTCTGCACTTCTTTTGCTTCTTTCTACACCTCTCTTGCTTCTTTCTGCATCCCTTTTCCCTCATTCTGCACCCCTGTTGCCTCTTTCTGCACCGCTGTTACTTCTTTCTGCATTTCTTTTGTTTCTTTCTGCACATCTCTTGCCTCTTTCTGCACCCCTCTTCCCTCTTTTTGCACCTCTGTTCCTTCTTTCTGCACTTCTTTTGTTACTTTCTCCACCCTTCTTCCCTTTTTTGCATCCCTTTTGCCTCTTTCTGCAGTTCTCTTGTCATTTTCTGCACCTTTCTTGCCTCTTTCTGCACCTCACTTGCCTCTTTCAGCACTTCTCCTGCTTCTTTCTACACCTCTGTTGCTTCTTTCAGCAATTCTGTTGCCTCTTTTTGCACTTCTCTTGCTCAATTCTGCACCTCTCTTGCATCTTTCTGCACCTCTGTTGCCTCTTTCTGTACCTCACTTACTTCTTTCTCTACCCCTCTTGCCTCTTTCTGCACCCCTCTTTCCTCTTTCTGCACCTCTCTTGCTTGTTTCTGCGCCCTTCTTCCCTTTTTTACATCCCTCTTGCCTCTTTCTGCAGTTCTCTTGTCATTTTCTGCACCTCTCTTGCCTCTTTATGCACCTCACTTGCATCTTTATGCACTTCTCTTGCTTCTTTCTACACCTCTGTTGCTTCTTTTAGCAATTCTCTTGCCTCTTTCTGCACTTCTGTTACTTGTTTCTGCACCTCTCTTGTGTCTTTCTGCACCTCTGGTGCCTCTTTCTGCACCTCACTTGCTTCTTTCTGCATCCCTCTTGCCTCTTTCTGCACCCCTCTTTCCTCTTTCTGCACCTCTATTGCCTGTTTCTGCACCCCTGTTTCCATCTTTCTGCACGTGTCCTTCCTGTTTCTGCACCTCTCTCGCCTCTTTCTGTACCTCTGTTGCTTCTTTCTACATTTCTCTGGCCTCTTTCTGCACCCTTCGTGCCTCTTTCAGCACCTCTGTTGCTTCTTTCTGCACTTCTCTTCCTTCTTTCTGCACCCCTCCTGCCCCTTTCTTACCCCTCTTGCCTCTTTGTGCACCTCTCCTACCTCTCTCTGCACCCCTCTTGCCTCTTTCTGTACCCCTCTTCCCTCTCTCTGTACCTCTCTTGCCTCTTTATGCACCTCTGTTGCTTCTTTCTGCACTGCTCCTGCTTCTTTTTGCACCTCTGTTGCAAATTTCTGCATCCCTCTTGCCTCTTTCTATATCCCTCTTCCCTCTTTCTGCATACCTGTTCCCTCTTTCTGCACTTCTCTTGCTTCTTTCTACACCTCTCTTGCTTCTTTCTGCACCCTACTTGCCTCTTTCTGCACCCTTCTTCCCTCATTGTGCACCTCTCTAGCCTCTTTCTGTACCTCTCTTGCTGCTTTCTGCACCCCCTTGCCTCTTTCCACACCTCTTTTGCTTGTTTCTGCCCTTCTTTTGCCTCTTTCTGTACCCCTCTTGCCTCCTTCTGCACCACTGTTATTTCTTTCTTCACTGCTCTTGCTTCTTTCTGCACCTCTCTTGCATATTTCTGTACCCCTCTTGCCTCTTTCTGCTCCCCTCTTGCCTCCTTCTGCACCTCTGTTATTTCTTTCTGCACTGCTCCTGCTTCTTTTTGCACCTCTGTGGCAAATTTCTGCATCCCTCTTGCCTCTTTCTGTACCCCTCTTCCCTCTTTCTGCACACCTGTTCCCTCTTTCTGCACCCCTTTTGCCTGTTTCTGCAACTCTCTTGCCTCTTTCTGCGGTTCTCTTGCCTCCTTCTGCACCTCACTTGCCTCTTTCTGCACCCTTCTTCCCTTTTTCTGCATATCTCTTGCCTCTTTCTGCACCTCTATTGCCTCTTTCTGCACATCTGTTGGTTCTTTCTGTACTGCTCTTGCCTCTTTCTGCACCCCTCTTGCCTCTTTCTGCGCCTCTTTTGCTTCTTTCTGCACTTCTCTCTCCTCTTTCTGCACCCCTCTTGCCTCTTTCAGCACCTCTGTTGCTTCTTTCTGCACTTCACTTCCTTCTTTCTGCACCACTCTTGCCTCTTACTGTACCTCTCTTGCCTCTTTCGGCACATCTCCTGGTTCTTTCTGCACTGCTCTTGCCTCTTTCTGCACCCCTCTTGCCTCTTTCTGCACCACTCTTGCCCCCTTCTGCACCTCTGTTGGTTCTTTCTGCATGGCTCTTGCTTCTTTCTGCACCTCTTTTACCTGTTTCTGCAACTCTCTTGCCTCTTTCTGCACTTCTCTTGCCTCCTTCTGCACCTCTGTTGCTTCTTTTTTGCACTTCTCTTCCTCTTTCTGCACCCTCTTGCCTCTTTCTGCACCTTTCTTGCTTCTTTCTGCACTCCTCTTGCCTCTTTCTGCACCACTCTTGCCCCCTTCTGCACCTCTGTTGGTTCTTTCTGCACGGCTCTTGCTTCTTTCTGCACCTCTTTTACCTGTTTCTGCAACTCTCTTGCCTCTTTCTGCACTTCTCTTGCATCCTTCTGCACCTCTGTTGCTTCTTTTTTGCACTTCTCTTCCTCTTTCTGCACCCTCTTGCCTCTTTCTGCACCTTTCTTGCTTCTTTCTGCACTTCTCTTGCTTCTTTCTGCACTTCTGCTGCTTCTTTCTGCACCCCTTGTGCCTCTTTCTGCACCCTTCTTCCCTATTCCTACACCTCTCGTCCCTCTTTCTGCACCTCTCTTGCCTTTTTCTGCACCCTGTTCCCTCTGTCAGCACATCTCTTGCCTGTTTCTGCACCCCTCTTTCTGCACCTCTCTTGGTTGTTTCTGTACTGCTCTTGTTTCTTTCTGCACCTGTCTTGCAAATTTCTGCACCACTCTTGCCTCTTTCTGCATCCCTCTTCCCTCTTTCTGTACCTCTCTTGCCTCTGTCTGCACCCCTCTTGCCTCTTTTTGCACCTCTGTTCCTTCTTTCTGCACTTCTCTTGCTTCTTTCAGCACCCCTCTTGCCTCTTTCTGTATCTCTGTTGCTTTTTTCTGCACTTCTCTTGCTTCTTTCTTCACCTCTCTTGCATATTTCTGCATCCTAAGATGGCTCAAAAAAATACTTTGGATGTTGCCAGATTCTACGCAAAGAACAGTGATCCAAGCTTTGATTGTGTCTAGATTGGATTATGGCAATGTCCTGTATTTAGGAGCCAACAAGGAGGTGGTCCGTAAGCTGCAAGTAGTCCAGAACTCTGCGGCTAGACTACTGTGGCAGTTACCTCGAAAGGCTTCCATCTCAGGACCTCTCCGAGACCTTCATTGGCTTAGGATGGAGAACCGAATTAAATTTAAAGCCCTATGCTTTATGCATAAAATTAAATCCGGTACAGCGCCACAGTATCTCAGTGCCTTGATACACCCTTACCTACCCACGTGTCTCCTTCGTTCCTCCACTCAGGCTAAGTTTCAAGTCCCCAGGATCAAACAAGTACGCATGGGTGGTCGATCTTTTGCTTATTTAGCTCCTTCTCTATGGAATTCACTCCCCCTACTTCTCCGGCATGAAACTATTTATTATAAATTCCGCAGAGATCTAAAAACGTGGTTATTTAATCAATAGGTTAGCTCCCTCTTCTGGCGTAGGTCCGATGGCGCCGGGAAACCTTCGGGTATCTGTGCGCCTTAGAAATTTAATAATAATAATAATAATCCCTCGTGGCTCAGTGTGCACCTCTCTTGCCTCTTTCTGCTCCTCTCTTGCCTCTTTCTGCACCCCTCTTGCCTCTTTCTGCAACTCTTTTGTTTTTTCCTGCACTTCTCTTGCCTCTTTCTGTACCCCTCTTGCCTCTTTCTGCACCCCTTTTGCCTGTTTCTGCAACTCTCTTGCCTCTTTCTGCAGTTCTCTTGCCTCCTTCTGCACCTCACTTGCCTCTTTCTGCACCCTTCTTCCCTTTTTCTGCATATCTCTTGCCTCTTTCTGCACCTCTCTTGCCTCTTTCTGCACATCTGTTGGTTCTTTCTGTACTGCTCTTGCCTCTTTCTACACCCCTCTTGCCTCTTTCTGCGCCTCTTTTGCTTCTTTCTGCACTTCTCTCTCCTCTTTCTGCACCCCTCTTGCCTCTTTCAGCACCTCTGTTGCTTCTTTCTGCACTTCTCTTCCTTCTTTCTGCACCACTCTTGCCTCTTTCTGTACCTCTATTGCCTCTTTCGGCACATCTCCTGGTTCTTTCTGCACTGCTCTTGCCTCTTTCTGCACCCCTCTTGCCTCCTTCTGTACCTCTGTTGTTTCTTACTGCACTGCTCTTGCTTTTTTCTGCACCTCTCTTGCTTCTTTCTGCACTCCTCTTGCCTCTTTCTGCACCCCTCTTGCCCCCTTCTACACCTCTGTTGGTTCTTTCTGCACGGCTCTTGCTTCTTTCTGCACCTCTTTTACCTGTTTCTGCAACTCTCTTGCCTCTTTCTGCACTTCTCTTGCCTCCTTCTGCACCTCTGTTGCTTCTTTTTGCACTTCTCTTCCTCTTTCTGCACCCTCTTGCCTCTTTCTGCACCTTTCTTGCTTCTTTCTGCACTTCTCTTGCTTCTTTCTGCACTTCTGCTGCTTCTTTCTGCACCCCTTGTGCCTCTTTCTGCACCCTTCTTCCCTATTTCTACACCTCTCGTCCCTCTTTCTGCACCTCTCTTGCCTTTTTCTGCACCCTGTTCCCTCTGTCAGCACATCTCTTGCCTGTTTCTGCACCCCTCTTTCTGCACCTCTCTTGGTTGTTTCTGTACTGCTCTTGTTTCTTTCTGCACCTGTCTTGCAAATTTCTGCACCTCTCTTGCCTCTGTCTGCACCCCTCTTGCCTCTTTTTGCACCTCTGTTCCTTCTTTCTGCACTTCTCTTGCTTCTTTCAGCACCCCTCTTGCCTCTTTCTGTATCTCTGTTACTTTTTTCTGCACTTCTCTTGCTTCTTTCTTCACCTCTCTTGCATATTTCTGCACCCCTCGTGGCTCAGTGTGCACCTCTCTTGCCTCTGTCTGCTCCTCTCTTGCCTCTTTCTGCACCCCTCTTGCCTCTTTCTGCAACTCTTTTGTTTTTTTCTGCACTTCTCATGCCTCTTTCTGCACCCCTCTTGCCTCTTTCTGCACCTCTTTTGGTTCTTTCTGCACTGCTCTTGATTCTATCGGCTACTCTCTTACACATTTCTACACCCCTCTTGCCTCTTTCTGCACCTCTGTTGGTTCTTTCTGTACACCTCTTGCCTCTGTGTGCACCTCTGTACCCTCTTTCTGCACCTCTGTTGCCTGTTTCTGCAACTCTCTTGCCTCTTTCTGCACTTTTCTTGCCTCTTTCTGCACCTCTGTTGCTTCCTTCTGCCCTTCTCTTGCCTCTTTCTGCACCCCTCTTGACTCTTTATGCACATCTGTTGCTTCTTTCTGCACTTCTCTTGCTTCTTTCTGCACCCTTCTTTCCTTTTCCTGCACGTCTCTTGGTTCTTTCTGCACTGCTCTTGCCTCTTTCTGCACCCCTCTTGCCTCTTTCCGCACCTCTTTTGCTTCTTTCTGCACTTCTCTTGCCTCTTTCTGCACCCCTCTTGCCTCTTTCTGCACCTCTGTTGGTTCTAACTGCACTGCTCTTGCTTCTTTCTGCACCTCTGTTGTTTCTTTCTGCACTTCTCTTGCTTCTTTCTACACCTCTCTTGCTTCTTTCTGCACCCCACTTGCCTCTTTCTGCACCCTTCTTCCCTCTTTGTGTACCTCTCTTGCCTCTTTCTGTACCTATCTTGCTGCTTTCTGCACCCCCTTGCCTCTTTCCGCACCTCTGTTATTTCTTTCTGCACTGCTTTTGTTTCTGCCCTTCTTTTGCCTCTTTCTGTACCCCCCTTGCCTCCTTCTGCACCTCTGTTATTTCTTTCTGCACTGCTCTTGCTTCTTTCTGCACCTCTCTTGCATATTTCTATACCCCTCTTGCCTCTTTCTGCTCCCCTCTTGCCTCCTTCTGCACCTCTGTTATTTCTTTCTGCACTGCTCCTGCTTCTTTTTGCACCTCTGTTGCAAATTTCTGCATCCCTCTTGCCTCTTTCTGTACCCCTCTTCCCTCTTTCTGCATACCTGTTCCCTCTTTCTGCACCCCTTTTGCCTGTTTCTGCAACTCTCTTGCCTCTTTCTGCAGTTCTCTTGCCTTCTTCTGCACCTCACTTGCCTCTTTCTGCACCCTTCATCCCTTGTTCTGCACATATCTTGCCTCTTTCTGCACCTCTCTTGCCTCTTTCTGCACATCTCTTGGTACTTTCTGTACTGCTCTTGCCTCTTTCTGCACCCCTCTTGCCTCTTTCTGCACCTCATTTGCTTCTTTCTGCACTTCTCTCTCCTCTTTCTGCACCCCTCTTGCCTCTTTCAGCACCTCTGTTGCTTCTTTCTGCACTTCTCTTCCTTATTTCTGCACCACTCTTGCCTCTTTCTGTACCTCTCTTGCCTCTTTTGGCACATCTCTTGGTTCTTTCTGCACTGCTCTTGCCTCTTTCTGCACTCCTCTTGCCTCCTTCTGTACCTCTGTTGTTTCTTACTGCACTGCTCTTGCTTCTTTCTGCACCTCTCTTGCAAATTTCTGCACCCCTCTTGCCTCTTTCTGCACCCCTCTTGCCTCCTTCTGTACCTCTGTTGGTTCTTTCTACACTGCTCTTACTTCCTTCTGCACCTCTTTTGCCTGTTTCTGCAACTCTCTTGCCTCTTTATGCACTTCTCTTGCCTCCTTCTGCACCTCTGTTGCTTCTTTTTTGCACTTCTCTTCCTCTTTCTGCACCCTCTTGCCTCTTTCTGCACCTTTGCTGCTTTTTCTGCACATCTCTTGCTTCTTTCTGAACTTCTGTTGCTTCTTTCTGCACCCCTCATGCCTCTTTCTGCACCCTTCTTCCCTATTTCTACACCTCTCGTCCCTCTTTCTGCACCTCTCTTGCCTCTTTCTGCACCCCTGTTCCCTCTTTCAGCACATCTCTTGCCTGTTTCTGCAACTCTCTTGCCTCTTTCTATAGTTCTCTTGTCCCTTTCTGCACCTCTGTTGCTTCTTTCTGCACTTCTCTTGCTTCTTTCTGCACCCCTCTTGCTTCTTTCTGCACCTCTCTTGGTTGTTTCTATACTGCTCTTGTTTCTTTCTGTACCTGTTTTGCACATTTCTGCACCCCTCTTCCCTCTTTCTGCACCCCTCTTCCCTCTTTCTGCACCTCTCTTGCCTCTGTCTGCACCCCTCTTGCCTCTTTTTGCACCTCTGTTCCTTCTTTCTGCACTTCTCTTGCTTCTTTCAGCACCCCTCTTGCCTCTTTCTGCATCTCTGTTGCTTTTTTTCTGTACTTCTCTTGCTTCTTTCTTCACCTCTCTTGAAAATTTCTGCACCCCTTGTGCCTCAGTGTGCACCTCTCTTGCCTCCTTTTGCTCCTCTCTTGCCTCTTTCTGCACCCCTCTTGCATCTTTCTGCACCTCTTTTATTTTTTTCTGCACTTCTCTTGCCTCTTTCTGTACCCCTCTTGCCTCTTTCTGCACCTCTTTAGGTTTTTCTGCACTGCTCTTGCTTCTATCTGCTACTCTCTTGCACATTTCTGCACCCCTCTTGCCATTTTCTGCACCTCTGTTGGTTCTTTCTGTACATCTCTTGCCTCTCTGTGCACCCCTGTACCCTCTTTCTACACCTCTGTTGCCTGTTTCTGCAACTCTCTTGCCTCTTTCTGCACCTCTGTTGCTTCCTTCTGCCCTTCTCTTGCCTCTTTCTGCACCCCTCTTGACTCTTTATGCACCTCTGTTGCTTCTTTCTGCACTTCTCTTGCTTCTTTATTCACTCTCTTGCTTCTTTCTGCACCCCTCGTGCCTCTTTCTGCACCCTTCTTTCCTTTTCCTGCACGTCTCTTGGTTCTTTCTGCACTGCTCTTGCCTCTTTCTGCACCCCTCTTGCCTCTTTTCGCACCTCTGTTGGTTCTTTCTGCACTGCTCTTGCTTCTTTCTGCACCTCTGTTGTTTCTTTCTGCACTTCTCTTGCTTCTTTCTACACCTCTCTTGCTTCTTTCTGCACCCCACTTGCCTCTTTCTGCACCGTTCTTCCCTCTTTGTGCACCTCTCTTGCGTCTTGCTGTACCTCTCTTGTTGCTTTCTGCACCCCCTTGCCTCTTTCTGCACCTCTTTTGCTTGTTTCTGCCCTTCTTTTGCCTCTTTCTGTACCCCTCTTGCCTCCTTCTGCACCTGCTATTTCTTTCAGCACTGCTCTTGCTTTTTTCTGCACCTCTCTTGCATATTTCTGTACCACTCTTGCCTCTTTCTGCTCCCCTCTTGCCTCCTTCTGCACCTCTCTTGCCTCTTTCTGCACCCCTCTTTCCTCTTTCTGCACCCCTGTTCCCATATTTCTGCATCTGTCCTGCCTGTTACTGCACCTCTCTCGCCTCTTTCTGTACCTCTGTTGCTTCTTTCTGCACTTCTCTTCCTTCTTTCTGCACCCTCCTGCCTCTTTCTGTACCCCTCTTGCCTCTTTGTGTACTCTCTCCTACTTCTTTCTGTACCCCTCTTGCCTCTTTGTGTACCTCTCCTACCTCTTTCTGCACCCCTCCTGCCTCTTTCTGCACCCCTCTTGCAAATTTCTGCACCCCTCTTGCAAATTTCTGCACCCCTCTTGCCTCCTTCTGCGCCTCTGTTGGTTCTTTCTGCACTGCTCTTGCTTCTTTCTGCACCTCTTTTGCCTGTTTCTGCAACTCTCTTGCCTCTTTCTGCACTTCTCTTGTCTCCTTCTGCACCTCTGTTGCTTCTTTCTGCACTTCTCTTGCTTCTTTCTGCCCTTCTGTTGCTTCTTTCTGCACTTCTCTTCCTCTTTCTGCACCCCTCTTGCCTCTTTCTGCACCTCTGTTGCTTCTTTTGGCACTTCTGTTGCTTCTTTCTGCACCCCTTATGCCTCTTTCTGCACCCTTCTTCCCTATTTCTACACCTCTCTTCCCACTTTCTGCACCTCTCGCCGCTTTCTACACCCCTGTTCCCTCTTTCTGCATATCTCTTGCCTGTTTCTGCAACTCTCTTGCCTCTTTCTATAGTTCTCTTTTCTCTTTCTGCACCTCTGTTGCTTCTTTCTGCACTTCTCTTGCCTCTTTCTGCACCCATCTTGCCTCTTTCTGCACCTCTTTAGGTTCTTTCTGCACTGCTCTTGCTTCTATCTGCTACTCTCTTGCACATTTCTGCACCCCTCTTGCCTCTTTCTGCACCTCTGTTGGTTCTTTCTGTACATCTCTTGCCTCTCTGTGCACCCCTGTACCCTCTTTCTGCACCTCTGTTGCCTGTTTCTGCAACTCTCTTGCCTCTTTCTGCACTTTTCTTGCCTCTTTCTGCACCTCTGTTGCTTCCTTCTGCCCTTCTCTTGCCTCTTTCTGCACCCCTCTTGACTCTTTATGCACCTCTGTTGCTTCTTTCTGCACTTCTCTTGCTTCTTTCTTCACCTCTCTTGCTTCTTTCTGCACCCCTCGTACCTCTTTCTGCACCCTTCTTTCCTTTTCCTGCACGTCTCTTGGTTCTTTCTGCACTGCTCTTGCCTCTTTCTGCACCCCTCTTGCCTCTTTCTGCACCTCTTTTGCTTCTTTCTGCATTTCTCTTGCCTCTTTCTGCACCCCTCTTGCCTCTTTTCGCACCTCTGTTGGTTCTTTCTGCACTGCTTTTGCTTCTTTCTGCACCTCTGTTGTTTCTTTCTGCACTTCTCTTGCTTCTTTCTACACCTCTCTTGCTTCTTTCTGCACCCCACTTGCCTCTTTCTGCAACCGTTCTTCCTTCTTTGTGCACCTCTCTGCCTCTTGCTGTACCTCTCTTGCTGCTTTCTGCACCCTTGCCTCTTTCCGCACCTCTTTTGCTTGTTTCTGCCCTTCTTTTGCCTCTTTCTGTACCCCTCTTGCCTCCTTCTGCACCTGTTATTTGTTTCTGCACTGCTCTTGCTTTTTTCTGCACCTCTCTTGCATATTTCTGTACCACTCTTGCCTCTTTCTGCTCCCCTCTTGCCTCCTTCTGCACCTCTCTTGCCTCTTTCTGCACCCCTCTTTCCTCTTTCTGCACCCCTGTTCCCATATTTCTGCATCTGTCCTGCCTGTTACTGCACCTCTCTCGCCTCTTTCTGTACCTCTGTTGCTTCTTTCTGCACTTCTCTTCCTTCTTTCTGCACCCCTCCTGCCTCTTTCTGTACCCCTCTTGCCTCTTTGTGTACCTCTCCTACTTCTTTCTGTACCCCTCTTGCCTCTTTGTGTACCTCTCCTACCTCTTTCTGCACCCCTCCTGCCTCTTTCTGCACCCCTCTTGCAAATTTCTGCACCCCTCTTGCCTCTTTCTGCACCCCTCTTGCCTCCTTCTGCGCCTCTGTTGGTTCTTTCTGCACTGCTCTTGCTTCTTTCTGCACCTCTTTTGCCTGTTTCTGCAACTCTCTTGCCTCTTTCTGCACTTCTCTTGTCTCCTTCTGCACCTCTGTTGCTTCTTTCTGCACTTCTCTTGCTTCTTTCTGCCCTTCTGTTGCTTCTTTCTGCACTTCTCTTCCTCTTTCTGCACCCCTCTTGCCTCTTTCTGCACCTCTGTTGCTTCTTTTGGCACTTCTGTTGCTTCTTTCTGCACCCCTTATGCCTCTTTCTGCACCCTTCTTCCCTATTTCTACACCTCTCTTCCCACTTTCTGCACCTCTCGCCGCTTTCTACACCCCTGTTCCTCTTTCTGCATATCTCTTGCCAGTTTCTGCAACTCTCTTGCCTCTTTCTATAGTTCTCTTTTCTCTTTCTGCACCTCTGTTGCTTCTTTCTGCACTGCTCTTGCCTCTTTCTGCACCCATCTTGCCTCTTTCTGCACCTCTTTAGGTTCTTTCTGCACTGCTCTTGCTTCTATCTGCTACTCTCTTGCACATTTCTGCACCCCTCTTGCCTCTTTCTGCACCTCTGTTGGTTCTTTCTGTACATCTCTTGCCTCTCTGTGCACCCCTGTACCCTCTTTCTGCACCTCTGTTGCCTGTTTCTGCAACTCTCTTGCCTCTTTCTGCACTTTTCTTGCCTCTTTCTGCACCTCTGTTGCTTCCTTCTGCCCTTCTCTTGCCTCTTTCTGCACCCCTCTTGACTCTTTATGCACCTCTGTTGCTTCTTTCTGCACTTCTCTTGCTTCTTTCTTCACCTCTCTTGCTTCTTTCTGCACCCCTCGTACCTCTTTCTGCACCCTTCTTTCCTTTTCCTGCACGTCTCTTGGTTCTTTCTGCACTGCTCTTGCCTCTTTCTGCACCCCTCTTGCCTCTTTCTGCACCTCTTTTGCTTCTTTCTGCATTTCTCTTGCCTCTTTCTGCACCCCTCTTGCCTCTTTTCGCACCTCTGTTGGTTCTTTCTGCACTGCTTTTGCTTCTTTCTGCACCTCTGTTGTTTCTTTCTGCACTTCTCTTGCTTCTTTCTACACCTCTCTTGCTTCTTTCTGCACCCCACTTGCCTCTTTCTGCACCGTTCTTCCTTCTTTGTGCACCTCTCTTGCCTCTTGCTGTACCTCTCTTGCTGCTTTCTGCACCCCCTTGCCTCTTTCCGCACCTCTTTTGCTTGTTTCTGCCCTTCTTTTGCCTCTTTCTGTACCCCTCTTGCCTCCTTCTGCACCTGTTATTTGTTTCTGCACTGCTCTTGCTTTTTTCTGCACCTCTCTTGCATATTTCTGTACCACTCTTGCCTCTTTCTGCTCCCCTCTTGCCTCCTTCTGCACCTCTCTTGCCTCTTTCTCCATCCCTCTTTCTGCACCCCTGTTCCCATATTTCTGCACCTGTCCTGCCTGTTACTGCACCTCTCTTGCCTCTTTCTGTACCTCTGTTGCTTCTTTCTGCACTTCTCTTGCCTCTTTCTTGCACCCTTTGCACCTCTTTCAGCACATTTGTTGCTTCTTTCTGCACTTCTCTCCCTTCCTTCTTTCTGCACCCCTCCTGCCTCTTTCTGTACCCCTCTTGCCTCTTTGTGTACCTCTCCTACCTCTTTCTGTACCCCTCTTGCCTCTTTGTGTACCTCTCCTACCTCTTTCTGCACCCCTCCTGCCTCTTTCTGCACCCCTCTTGCAAATTTCTGCACCCGTCTTGCCTCTTTCTGCACCCCTCTTGCCTCCTTCTGCGCCTCTGTTGGTTCTTTCTGCACTGCTCTTGCTTCTTTCTGCACCTCTTTTGCCTGTTTCTACAACTCTCTTGCCTCTTTCTGCACTTCTCTTGTCTCCTTCTGCACCTCTGTTGCTTCTTTCTGCACTTCTCTTGCATCTTTCTGCCCTTCTGTTGCTTCTTTCTGCACTTCTCTTCCTCTTTCTGCACCTCTGTTGCTTCTTTTGGCACTTCTCTTGCTTCTTTCTGCACTTCTGTTGCTTCTTTCTGCACCCCTTATGCCTCTTTCTGCACCCTTCTTCCCTATTTCTACACCTCTCTTCCCACTTTCTGCACCTCTCTTGCCGCTTTCTACACCCCTGTTCCCTCTTTCGATACATTTCTTGCCTGTTTCTGCAACTCTCTTGCCTCTTTCTATAGTTCTCTTTTCTCTTTCTGCACCTCTGTTGCTTCTTTCTGCACTTCTCTTGCCTCTTTCTGCACCCCTCTTGCCTCTTTCTGCACCTGTCTTGGTTGTTTCTGTACTGCTCTTATTTCTTTCTGCACCTGTCTTGCAAATTTCTGCACCCCTCTTGCCTCTTTCTGTACCCCTCTTCCCTCTTTCTGCACCTCTCTTGCGTCTGTCTGCACCCCTCTTGCCTCTTTCTGCACCTCTGTTCCTTCTTTCTGCATTTCTCTTGCTTCTTTCAGCACCACTCTTGCCTTTTTCTGCACCTCTGTTGGTTTTTTCTGCACTGCTCTTGCTTCTTTCTGCACCTCTCTTGCAAATTTCTGCACCCCTCGTGCCTCTGTGTACACCTTTCTTGCCTCTTTCTGCTCCTCTCTTGCCTCTTTCTGCACCCCTCTTGCCTCTTTCTGCACCTCTTTTGTTTTTTTCTGCACTTCTCTTGCCTCTTTCTGCACCCCTCTTGCCTCATTCTGGACCTCTTTTGGTTCTTTCTGCACTGCTCTTGCTTCTATCTGCTACTCTCTTGCACATTTCTGCACCCCTCTTGCCTCTTTCTGCACCTCTGTTGGTTCTTTCTGTACCTCTCTTGCCTCTGTGTGCACCCCTGTTCCCTCTTTGTGCACCTCTTTTGGTTCTTTCTACACCTCTCTTTCTTCTTTCTGCCCCCCTCGTGCCTCTTTCTGCACCCTTCTTTCCTTTTCCTACACGTCTCTTGGTTCTTTCTGCACTGCTCTTGCCTCTTTCTGCACCCCTCTTGCTTCTTTATGCACCTCTTTTGCTTCTTTCTGCACTTCTCTTGCCTCTTTTTGCACCCCTCTTGCCTCTTTCTGCACCTCTGTTGGTTTTTTCTGCACTGCTCTTGCTTCTTTCTGCACCTCTGTTGTTTCTTTCTGCACTTCTTTTGCTTCTTTCTACACCTCTCTTGCTTCTTTCTGCACACCACTTGCCTCTTCCTGCACCCTTCTTCCCTCTTTCTGCACCTCTCTTGCCTCTTTCTGCACCTCTCTTGCCGCTTTCTGCACCCCTCTTGCCTCTTTCTGTACCTCTTTTGCTTGTTTCTGCACTTCGTTTGCCTCTTTCTGTACCCCTCTTGCCTCCTTCTGCACCTCTGTTATTTCTTTCTGCACAGCTCTTGCTTCTTTCTGCACCTCTCTTGCAAATTTATGCACCCCTCTTGCCTCTTTCTGCACCCCTCTTGCCTCCTTCTGCACCTCTGTTGGTTCTTTCTGCACTGCTCTTGCTTCTTTCTGCACCTCTTTTGCCTGTTTCTGCAACTCTATTCCCTCTTTTTGCACCCCTCTTGCCTCCTACTGCATCTCTGTTGTTTCTTTCTGCACTTCTTTTGCTTCTTTCAGCACTTCTGTTGCTTCTGTCTGCACCTCTCTTGCCTCTTTCTGCACCCTTCTTCCCTCTTTCTACACCTCTCTTGCCTCTTTCTGCACCTCTCTTGCCTCTTTCTGCACACACAGTGCTACTTTTAAACTGACCTCAGGCTCAGCAGTGCACACATGCAAGTGCAGAAAAGGGTTGCTGGCCTCTAAACTGCCATGCCCTATTATATGCTGGGGGCTTAGAGGTAGTTTTAATCCCCCTGCCCTATTATGTACTAGGGCCTTATAGGGGAGGTCATGCCAATCACAGGGGTACCCCAACCCATAGTGTACCCTAGTGTATGTAGGTGTTTTCACTGTATTCTAAGTGTATTTCAGCATAGCACTGGCTCTGGGCCTGGTTAGGCAGAGCCCAGGGTCAGTCAGAGTCAGTTACCACCAGTACCAGTCAGCAAAAAGTTGGGGGGTGCCCAGGGCACAGGATGACTTTGCAACAAGGCTTCTTTCTGCACCTCTGTTGGTTCTTTCTGCATATCTCTTGCTTCTTTCTGTACCTTTCTTCCTCTTTATGGACTTCTGTTGCCTCTTTCTGCATTTCTCTTGCTTCTTTCTGTGTCTTTCTTCCTCTTTCTGCACATGTTCTACCTCTGTAGGCATAGTTAGAAATTAGCATTTAAAATAACTTAGAAATTCACTGAAAAAACCATAGGTTTCAGGGACGTTATAGTTAGAAATTATCAATTAAAAAACCATAGAAATTCACAAAAAAAACATAGGTTTCAGGGACCTTATAGTTAGAAATTAGCATTTAAAAAAACATAGAAATTCACTGAAAAAAACACAGGTTTCAGGGACGTTATAGTAAGTTGGACATTTCACTCATACAAAACCAGAGAAATTCGGCCGTTATAGTTAGTTGAGCTAAGTATAACTCGCGCCCCCGCAATGCACTGCTGATGACATCACATATTACATCACTCATGACATGGTAAGTGACATCACTGATGACATCTCAAATGACATCACTGATGACATCATCCATGTGATAATCTGATGCAACTCCTCACACCCTAATATAACCTTTGATACACCCACTCTAAAATACAGACTACCATTTTTGAAACCATAGACACACCAATACCAAGTAATACATACCCACTCACTGATTCCTAGGTCTACACACACATCCACTCACTCACCCATACAGTCACTCATACATGCAGTCACTCATCAATAAATCCACTATCATATTCACTCATACACCTATACAGACACTCACACACTGCCACTCATCCATAGAGTTACTTACACAGCTAGTCAGTCATGCAAAGAATCAATCATACTCCCATTTACTCACCTATACAGTTATACACACACCACCTCACTTATTCACACAGATACTAACACATACTTACTCTCTTATACAATCACTACACAAGCACACACTCATCCACACAGCCACCCTCACAATCACTCACTGTCACATATAGTCATTTATATACTCCAACACTCACATATACTGCCTTTCACACATGTAGTTACTCACACATGTACCACTGAGACATCCATTCACTCACCAACACAGACATACACACACTCACCCAACCATACAGCCCCTCGCAGACTCACTCTTACACCCATACACCCAGTGAATCACCCACTCACACATCCATGCAGTGAGTCACACATACCCCACCCACCCACACAGATACTCAGGCACCCATACAGATGCTCAGACAAGCAATCAATAACCCATATAGACACTCATGTAGCTACTCACCAACCCATGTAGCCGCTTACACACCAACAGACAGACTGATACAGATATTCACACAGTTTAGTCACTAACCCATGCATCCAGTAAGACACGTTTAATCACTCACTTATACAGTCAGTCACGCACCTACTAAATCATCCATTCAGACAGTCATATACCCACTCATTCTTCAATACACCTTGGCATATATATATATATAAAACATATTTAAACTTTAAAGAAACACACAGTCACTGGATGATGTCATCAGTGATGTCATTTGAGATGTCATTTGAGATGTCATCAGTGATGTCACTGACCATGTCATGAGTGATGTAATATGTGATGTCATCAGCAGTGCATTGCGGGGGCGCAAGTTATACTTAGCTCAACTAACTATAACGGCTGAATTTCTCTGGTTTTGTGAGAGTGAAATGCCCAACTACCTATAACGTCCCTAAAACCTGTGGTTTTTTCAGTGAATATAGATATATATAGATTAAATAAATGATTAAAACAATTTAACATTACGTGGAAAAACTTACCAGACACCCATATAAAATGTGTAATCAGGCCTAATCTCATATTTGATCTCACAAAAAATATGTGTTTCATGCAGGAGCGTCAACTGGTGAAAATAGATAAAATCTCTGGGTGAAACACTAGAGAATGAGCAATTTCGAGGTGAGCCAGACCCATGATTACTATTACTGAGTAATTCTTCACATCTCAGGGATCCTCAGGACTTCACTAGTAATCCTTGATAATTGCAGACCAGTGGAGTTACTGGGGATCCTTGTTTCTCTGGGGCAGAATTACCTGGCCCTAGACAGGGCACTCCAAATAGTACCTGTAGAAAATAGGGTGTACAAATTCCCCTTAATGGGAACCAAGCACCCCACTGTAGCGCTTGACTCTCTCAGGTTAGTGAAGCAGAGCAGCCCAAGGCCTACTCAGGGGGTGGTGTGGGCTAGTAATCATCATTCGCTAGCATGCAATAATAACACTCAATAAATGATTGTCCAGTCAGTGTTTTTTCTTTAGAAAAAGGATAAGTACATTTATTACACACACACTACTAAATACTATGCATTACATAATAACAGCCCCTAGAGGGAATCAATTTCTGATCACATAAATTTCAACCATAGATTCAGCCCCTAGATGGAGCTGCACACCATGTACCTTTCTTATACATCTTCTAGCCACATTAGATACAACCATAAAACAAGCCCCAAGAGAACGCTGTACTCCCACCTGTAGAACAGAAGGTCCAACCTTGGGAGTGCTTTAAAAAATTCAAAAGCAATTCTGGGTGGTTTTAAATCCTGCGACACGAGAAAGTTAAATTCTGTTTACAAATGTCCCTGTGGAGGGACTGCTGCACTCCTGCTGCCCCCCATACCTTATTTTTAATGTTTGTGGTACCTTTGCGCATATTGAGGCCACCGCAAGTAGCAAATCAATGTGTAAAATGGCCCCGCATAGTATTATGGGTTGCTCACTCGCAGAGTGCCGTGAATATGCAATGAGTGGCTCTCCTGCTGAGCCAGGGAGATCGGTATGTCTGTTTTCTCTTGCATGATGCCTCGCACCATTTGCCTTTCCTCTGTTGTTTTTTTAAATGTTATTTAAGGGTGCCCAGTCCCACCCAGGCACCCCACATGCTCCCAACATTAGGTGCAGCTGAGAGGCCACCCCCTGACTACTTCACCAGCTCCTGTGCGGCAGCCTTTCTCTTTCGTTACCTTGGGGGCAGGCAACTCCATTCAGAATCGCTACTTGGTGGCCACCTCTCCCCCACCACGCACAGGCATGGTGAGTGGGGGCATTCAAACTCACACTGGTGGGTGAGGTAGGGTGGTGCTTCCCCAATCTCCTGGTCTTCACGGCTCAGGGATTGGGTCCCAGACCCCTGTTCAACATATACGGCCCAATATATGGCAATCCACAGGACAATGGAGATTCTGGGGAGGGGGCACCACAGAGGCTCCCTCCCAGGAAAAATTAAAGAATCATTCTTGAGCCAACTACCAGGCCCTGGCCCACCACGGGAGTAATTGTAGAAACTGTGGCAGAGCCCCACACGCTCCATTTAGTAACAAAGTCAAATGTCGTCAATTTTCAAAATATCATACCTCTAGCCCAATTAAACTGATTTGGGTGAATGTGAGCTCATTGTACTCCTGGTGGCAAGTCCTAGCCACCAGGGGCAGTTTTAGAAAACCAATTCTCCTCCAAAGTGGTGCAATCAACAGGGAGCTGGTTCTCCTTTCTCCCTGCGCCAGGCTTCCTCCTTGTCTTTCTCTCTGGGTGCAGAAGTCCAGAACTTGCCCCCAAATGGTCCTCAGGAGGTATGAGTGGGCCATCTTCATTCACCCTTAGGGAGACTCTCTAGTCCTGGTTCAAATGGGGCAGAGTCCTTAGTCCTTTTTGGGCATAAGGTGGTTCCCCCTTCCAGTTGATCATGGCTTTTGCAGTCCCAGGGTCCAGCAGCTAAGAGCACAAAAACAACAATAAAGAGAGAGAGTCTCTCCCTTGTGCAAGAGTTTTTAAAGGGTGGTGAAAGGTTCTGGAAGCCAGGAACCCCTGGCCAATCCTGGTGTGCCATATCACCTTTCCACCCCTGTCCCAACCGTCCTGCACTGTTGCAGGGATTCTGCACAAACACAGAACTATGCGCAGGATTATGGGACCTTGGTGTATAGGACCTGAGTCTTCCTACCACCTTAGTACCCACGAGCCCAGGACAGACTAGCTATAGTGTCTCACTTGCTCTCCTACTCACTCACAGAGAAGCAAATGATTAGACACCCCAGAACACAACACTCCCAGATCTTTCAGGAATCGCGGTAACAAGACACACCTTTTTGCTCGCACTCATGTATTTGTCCACAATAAGATCTGGCAGAGACACAAAACTGTTTAAAATATTTATTTTAAGTAATGTGCCCTAACATGCAGTATACGTGCCACAACAAGCAGGAAAATGCATAGTACAAATATAGTCAGCATAGCCGCTAGTCCATAAATCATGAATGTAAATGTCATCATAGAAAGACAATGGAGAAAGACTCCCCTTGCTAAGAAGAATTATTATTATAGATCAGAAGATCTCTGGGCTTTGTCAGTAGACCCCATACCTTAGCCTATAGGTGGTAGATCTACATCATAGGTGCTGTCTCGCTCCTTTCTCTGGAAAGCTCCCTCTCCAATTGTGTCTCACCTAATTTGTGTACCCAACTAAAAACCAAGGTACGTTGTCCAAACAACAGCTGCATCTGTATTTTTTGTCTAAGGGCTAAGGTCTGGCCAGAACAAAATAACAAGGGGCATTGTTGTTCGACCTTGCACATAATGTTCAGTCAAAATCCCAGGAACATGCAGAGTGTGAACACAGCGATGAGTTCTCATGTGAAAGCAGTTATTGGAAAATTGCAAAAATAAAGACGTGTAGTAACTCGCGCAAAAGCAGCAGGCAAGCTGCAATGTGCTCATGCTAAGTTAGTGAAAAACAACAATGTCCCTATGGGCCACGTGACTCCCTCCCTTTGGCCAGGCCGTTAGCGCTATGCTAAGATAAAATGAAAAATATTCATAGGCAAAGCGTCAAAGTTGTATTCCACTTATGATGTTCATGAAGCCGAATTAAAATTTGGTGTATTGGAAGATGGAAACATTTCGCCAACTGGGCACTCAAAAACCTATCCATTCATAGGTAGTCTTCGGAGGCTAGAATGCTGCGGGAAAAACGGAAAGCCATAAACTCGAAAATGTTGTCTGTTCCTTCCATATTAAAAAGGGATGCCATCTAGTTTAGTAGATCGAACGAGCACACATGCTCCTCATATCCAGAGGCTGTTAGGAGCATGCCAGGGCAACCTGCGTCAACTTCGATGAAACTCCGATCAATGAGGCGATGCGCACGGGCACAGGTACTCAAGTCTGCCGTTGGTCCAAGCAGAGGATCACACAACAAACGCCTACCCGTGGCACATACCCGGTCATGGGCCTTTAACGGACCCAATAACAGATCGTAATACAGGGCAGCATGTGTGATATTAGAGAGGCAGACATCCAGGGCCCATTGAAAAGGGCACCAGAGGCAGTGGAACACAGGTTGCACGCAGGTGAAATAGGCATAAAGGAAGGTCAGCCAATAGTCGATGGCAAAGGACGTCACTGGCATAGAACCAAAAAGCTGCCACATTCGATCACGGTACAGCTGCAACTGGACCGGGTTTGGCAGATGCACAAATCGAGCATCCATTGCGAAGCAATAATAGGAGAACCAGCACGCCGCAAATCAACAGGAGCACCAGTGGAAACCCTCCGAAGGCGCTGGAAAAAATAGATTGGATAAAGGCTGGTATTACTAAGACTGGAGCAGGAATGGAGGAAAGTCTATCACGACTTGAGCAAACTAAAATACAGAGAATCCATAAAATGCTACCAAAAGGAAATAAAAGTAGCGCAGGCCACCTACTACGAAGGCATCATTACCGCTGCCGCTAACACTCCCAGGGAAATTTTTCACGCCGCGAACGATCTCTTAGAGCTCCCAAAATCTGAACTATTCCCCGAGGCCTCCCCAGAACGTTGTAACGCACTGGCAGATTTCTTTCAGGGAAAAATTAAAAAGCTCTATACCGCATTCCCTAGCTCCCCCCGCCCTAGCGACCTCCTATCAATGGACAAGCCCACACTCCATCCAGAGCACGTACTTAAGGAATTCCTAACTTTGAATCTGGATAAGTTGTCAGAAGTTTTCTCCCAAATAAAATCAGGCTCCCCCCTAGATCCAGCTCCCCCACACATCCTACATAAAGCAGGAAATGTGATCTTCCCTACCATCTTGGAAATTGTAAATCTGTCCATTTCCACGGGATCAGTCCCCTGTCCATGGAAGCATGCCATGGTCAAGGCCTTACTAAAAAAAAACAGCCTAGAGCCAGATGATTTAAGTAACTACCGCCCCATCTTGATGCTTCCGGCGATCGTAAAAATTCTAGAAAAACATGTGAACGCTACCCTCTCTGGCTTCCTAGAAACCCATGACCTCCTGCATTCCACCCAGACCGGGTTCCGTCCTAAACACGGAACCGAAATGGCTCTTCTTGCTGTGGTCGAAGACTCTAAACGAATCCTGGATCAAGGAGGAGCAGTTGCCATCATCCTCCTTGACTTAAGCTCAGCCTTCGACTCAGTTAACTTTACCATCTTAGTAGAGAGACTCAGGAGGCTAGGGATCCTAGATGAGGCGATCACCTGGATACAATCATACCTAGACAATAGAACCTTTCAGGTCTTTTCAGGGGACTCAACGTCTAGGAGACTAGCGCTCAGCTGCGGAGTCCCGCAGGGATCCTCGTTGAGCCCCACACTATTTAACGTGTATATGCGGCCACTCGCTGATATCATCTTGCCTCACGGGATTAAAATTGTTACCTACGCGGATGACACGCAGCTGGTCATCACTCTTAATGGTCCCTGTAACTTCCCATCTGACTTTGAAACTTGTCTGGAGAAAGTGGCCTCGTGGATGGAGCACTCCTGTCTCAAACTTAACGGAGGAATAACAGAACTTATGCTCCTAGGTAACAACTCCAGCATGGACCTCAAACAGATATGGCCCAAGTGTCTGGCCCCCCCCCCCAACTCCCAAAACTAGGCTAAAAAGTCTGGGCGTTTGGTTAGACAATTCTCTCAAGTTTAACCACCAAGCAGTGAGGGTGACAGGGGCCTGCTTTGGTACACTCAGACTACTTCGGAAGGTTCTCCCTCTCCTTCCAATGACTGCAAAAAGAATCCTGATTCAGGCCTTGGTCCTATCGCGACTGGACTATGGCAACTCTCTCTACTTAGGAGCTCCCAAAGCAACATTAAGGAAGCTCCAAGTCGCACAGAATTGTGCCGCCAGAATGCTGCTCAGGATTCCAAAAACTCAGTCAGCCAAGCCAGCCCTAAAGACCCTACACTGGCTGCCAATCCCCGAAAGAGTAAAATTCAAGGCTCTCTGCATAGCCCATAAGACCATGTGGGGAACTGGCCCTGGCATCAACAGCTCCCTCATCACCCCCTATCGCCCCAAGAAAGACCTGCGATCGGCTAATCTCAACCTTGCAGTCGTTCCAGGAGGGTAAGAAGCGGAGGAAGATCTTTTTCCTATAATGTGGCAAAACTCTGGAACACACTACCCCCACACCTTTGCGACGAACCCCACCTTTTTCCGTTTCGTAAACTTCTTAAAACCTGGTTATTTCAACAATCGGCCGTATAATTCCACTCGTTTTTCTCTGTTCAGTCGCTAGCGCTGTGATGCCCTAGGGTAGCTATGCACTTTACAAATGCTGAATAATAATAATAGTAATACTCCAAAAATAGTCTGAAAGGAAGAAACAAGGCCGGATCTCAAGAGTATAAAAAAGTGGGCAAGGCCTTCTGCATCAGAAGCTTTAAATATTTGGTGTACTAATTCTCCAAAATGGAGTGGGAGATTCATGTTTAGCAGCGAGTGTATCTCACTTGCGGTTCTCGCCACCTGCAATTCGAAGGTCTCATGAGCTGACGTGAGAGCAACTTCTTGTTGAAACAATAGCGCTTTGAGTCTGCTTAGTTTATTGAAATCTGTTTTCAAATTTGAAATGGAAGGCCAAAGCGAATTATCTATAATCCCATGCGGGGGTGGAAACAGGACATTGCTGCAACATGTAACACGTTGTGAAACCGTTACTATATACGGGATGCCTGCCCATAAGCCGCAGCAGTCGTGGTTATTTAAAATAAGATAATTACCGTTAGAAAGCACAGTTAGTGCGGGAATAATAGCTGGGACAGGGGTACCTTTTAAAAAACAAGTCAGATTAGGGGCCGAAACGTTACAGGCGCCGTGCAATTTAACTTGTTTACAAACTAGGGAATGTCCCTCTGTGGAATCGCAATCCTCCCCTGTAAGAATACCTTCCTTATCCGCGCGCTGACATCAGTAGGCAAATGGTAACGACCACAATTCATGAATAAATGCACTGCCGAGGGGCTCAAATCTACCTACTGGATAGTGTTTCATGCAGGCTGTGAAGTGAGATGGGCAGTGAAATAACCCCATGTATTAACCATACAGCTGAATCAGTCTCTGCTACAGAAAATGGTAACTGTTCTAACTGTTCAATATGTAACAATGTGTATGTTGCGTCTTTCATCAACATCAATTTCTGTTTATCAGTCAAATTAAACGGCAAAAACAGTGCAGAAGCATTATTATGGCACTTTTCCATTTTCAATGTTTGTAAGGTCCAAGCAAATTGCATTACAGAACATAATTGATTTTGACCATGATACAAAACAGACACGTCATGTTGAACAATGTCAATGACAGATGATACAATGTTATCCAAAGTATAAATACTAGAAGACAGTGTATTAATGCTATTATCTACTACTGGAAGGACTTTTTTTTAAATTAGCTTGGTCAATTTGGCGGAGACGCACCGCAGCTTCCATCTGCGACCGTTTCCAAAAATTAATTGTAAGCTTCATAAATAAACTGTTTCATTCTAGGGGATTTCGGACCTAAAATAAAAGCAGCCAAATTGATGTCACCTGACAAAAGAGAAAGGTGTTGTTTCACAGACGACAGTGTGGAGTGTTCTAACCATTGCTGACACAATTTACCCACTGAGTATGTGGTAACTGAATGAGAATGTGGGAAACGTGGTTCAGGTCTACTTTGTGTAAACCCCTGTGTGGTATTTAGAAAACGCAGTTGGTATGCATTGGAGCTTGTTGTCCACAATACCCATCCCAAGGGGTCAATGTTGGAAGAGTTAATGGTTCCATTTTGGAACAAGGAAATCAAGTCTTCAATTGTGAAGTTAGGGTGCGTTTGTCATGTGTCATCCTCAGCCAATAATGGAATCGAGGAATATTCAGATTTTTAGCAGTGGCCAAACCAAAACAAGTAGTCCTTCCAGACCGTGTCATTTAAAAATAAAATTAGAGACGGTATCAGACAAGCATGATGCAAAGCTTCAGTGCCCTGCACCTGCCAATCCTTGGTACCCCAAATGGATTTTAAATCATTTGTGTCCTTCCAGTGATCATAACCCTTCACGGACAAAACAAACCTGAAGGACATGGAGTAAACTAATTTAGTGTGTGTCAACATAAATTTAGACTGTGGTTGCATCTTCAGTCCATAAAAGTAGGAACGAGGATCTGAGAGATTGTAACCGGAGAAATATATAAATTTACTCTGTTGAGTCTTTGAACTTCCCCGTAACGGTGTTAGACAATGTTCCCACTGTGTAAAATTCAAAAATGGTCTCAGAGTGTTGGTCTTGTGTAAAAAATGATGGCCGTAATGTTGATAACAGAATAAATCCGCATAATTTGCCGAATTCAAATACAAATCTTCAGTGTTAAATGCAGCATAATATTTTAAATCAGAAAACAATGAATGAACGGCCTGAACATCCCAGTCCTCAGAGTGTATGTCCGATGAAACCACATCTCCTAAGGAAACTTAGAAAATGTATGGAATGTTTAAAAGTTCAGTCGGGCCATGGATATCATATGAAACTTTATCCCAAATGATGCCATCACCTACAGGGAATGCCGAAATGTTCACAAGGGCTTTATCTCTTTTCATGATATGAGACGATTTATGGGGGGCTAGAACTCTGTCAACCAAGTTCACAGCAGAGCGTTCAGGCAAATAATGGCCATTAATGAGTAAAAAAAACACAGTCACAAACCCAATCCACAAGAAGAGGAATATCAGTGTAAGCACCATCCAGATGTATGTCCAGGGTGGGGCCAGGTAAGTCTTTTTGAACCAGGAGATGAAAAGACTGGTACGGGTAGGGGGAGTTGCCACAGACAAGATTGAAGAAGATATGTCGGGAGAAAAGCTGTTACGGTCCATATAATAACCACTCACCCCTAGTTAAAACAACAGAGGTTGTGCAGCATCAGATGAATCATGTATGGTACTATCAGGAATGTCGATTATGACCTCAACTGGGGGAGAAGCATACTCGATGTCTGCATTGGTGGAAGTAGAAGGTAAAATAAGCAAACAATCGATTGAAGTTTCCATCTCCCCTTCCATTACTTGGGGAGTAATCGAAGAAGCTGAAGCCATCGGATTCAGTGAAAGATCTTGGCGTGGAATATTTGGAGGCATACTATTCAGTATCGACCATATGGTGTAGCTTGACATGTTCGATTGAAATGTAACGATTCTCCTTACGACCAGGTAAAGGAGGCAGGATCACAGTACGGGTGCCTTCCAAACCAAGGGCTCTGACTGGTGCGAGGTATGAAGGACCAAATTCTTTTTTGTTTTCTACTTTCTCTCCGACCAGATCCACAATTTTAGGAAGCCATCTAGATACAGGAATTAGCACCGCCGGATCTGCGGAAGAGGGCAAATGTGTGTTCGCTTGTGAATTACAAGCCTCTTGTAGGTCCTGTAACACAGCACAATAGTTATCTACGTCAAAGGTTGCGGCAGCCGCCACAACGTCTAGACCATCAAGGTCTGGCACAAACATTTTAATGCCAAAGAGCATTTCGTATGGGGTCTGCCCACCCAGAGATCTTCTAGGGAGATTATTTAGTGCACGTTGAACTCCATATAAATGAGTCAGCCAATCCCTACCAGTACCTAAGACTCTAGCTGTCATAGATTGCCTTAAGTCATGGTTCATCCGCTCCACAACTGAATTGCCCTCAGGCCGGTATGGAGATGAATATTGCACCTGCACCCCCAGAGACTTCATCGCATCCCGGTAAGCCTTAGAGGCAAACTCAGGACCTTGGTCAGAATGGAAGGTGCCACAGGCAAACGTCCCGACAAAGATAGGCAAATCTTTAATGACTGTTCGAGTGTCAGCCCTACGTTGCAGCCAAACCCAAAGGAATGTAGTGCAAGAATCCACTGCTACCAAGATATGTTTAAAAGCAGTGTCAGATGTCAAAAGACGGCAGTGGTCAAGGTAAATACAACCAAAGGGTTGATTTGAAATCTAATGTTGAGTATGTGGTGGACGGGCAACAGTAGAAGGCTTAATCTGATGACAAATGTCACAAGAAAGAACAAATTTACGCATCTGCTGATATAAACCACGCCACTAGAAATGTTGCTGTAAAAGAGACACTGTCGCTGACACTCCAGCATGTGCAGAAGCTCCCCCTTCATGGGCGGCACTGATCAAAGATAGTCTGCGGTCCTCGTTGGGAATCAGCCGATCCCCAACGGACGAAATAGTTGCAAATGTAACTTGATCTGAAGACATGTGATATGAATAACATGAAGGAAAGCCTTGGGGAAGTTCTGTTCCCTCCTTCGTTGCAGCTATAGCTGCCAAAATATCATCATCAATTTTAGTCATAGACCTTGTGACTGCTGCTACTGAACAAGTGGCTACTGCGGATTTGGCTGCCCCGTCAGCCAGCGAATTATCAACTGCGTGTGCTCCCACGAGCTGATGGCCCGAAGTATGGATAACATGTGTGAGTGGCAAACAGTCCTTAAGAGAGGCCACTCGAACCCAAAGTGTTTTATCCTTAATTGCACTACCTTTAGAATCATGAAAATCATTTTGTGTCCAAAAGAACAAGTTGTCATTGAAGGATTGTACACAGTAAAATGAATCGCACACTATTAGTGTAGGAACATCTGGATCAGCAAATTCAAGAGCCAAAACCAAAGCACGTAGCTCTGCCAATTGAGCAGTGCAATCACCAAGAGACTGTGTGTGCACCAAGGAGGATTGAAACTCCCCATCAACAATCGCTCCTGCGACAATAGCGCAGGCAGCGGAATAAGCATGTTTTGAACCAATGGCCGGCTGCGCAGATCCATCAGTGTAAATAATACATTTGTACTGATTAAGAGGAAGCAATGACAAAGGAGGCGGGTGAACATGTTCATATTGTAAAAACTCCTGTGACTACAAAGACGGGTTAAAGATAAAGTTGACATCAGCCGACGTCAAAGAACTAGCCAATTGTATCCAACGAGGATGCAAGGCTTTGGAATTTGGGACACTAGCCTTTGAAACTGCTTCCAATGCAGGTACAGGCGAGACAATGAAAATGCGTTTACCCTGAGCCAGAGAGCCTTCTTTCAGAATCGCCTTCTGGACAGCGGTCAAAATGCTTTCTGTGGAAGACAAACGGATCTCAGCTGAAGTGTACAAATGCAATTTATAAGCAATGGGGACCGTGTCCCCTTCATTGAATGTCAAGTAAGTGAAACCTAACGCGCCTGGTACAATCCTTATGACCACATTTGTAGAATTGTCACATGTGAACAAGAAGTTGGTCGCAAGCAGATCATACTGCAGAGACCGAAGAATTGTAGTGTGTTCTGGACAGCCAACAGGAAGCCGAAAAAGAAGGTTGCATCAATGAGTAAAGAGGTTTGATACGCTGGGCATAATCAGGAATGTTTGTCTCCAAAAATAAAAAAAAAACAGCAAAGATTGTAATTTCTTAAGGGTAGATGGAGGCAGCAATTGTGCACATTTCTCCAGAAAGTGGGGGGCCAAGCACCGACCTTCATTGTTAAGTTCATATCCTAGAAAAAGGACTGCCAAAAAGGCAATGTGTGACTTGGCAAAGTTGAATTTGTATCCCAAGTCCGCAAAAGACATTATGATGCGGTCTACATGCACAAGATGCGGTATCAATTCATCATCCGTCAAATAGATGTGTGTGTTCTGTACCGCAAAGGTACGAACATGACTGTTTAAATGACGGTAATCCAAAACGATACGATAGGAACCATCCGGTTTCAATATTGGAAAAAGAGGATTATTCATGGATGAAACACAGGGTTCAATTACACCCTGATATTCCAACTGGGTAAAAATGTCACTAATGGATGCTCTAGCTTCACCTTTAATTGGGTATTGTAGTTGGGGTTGTGGCGTTGATCACAAAGGAATTTCATGTGCCAGCGAATCCTTATCCCAACCCACCTGATTAGGATACACAGCCGGAGCAAGGGCTAATGCCCACTCTGATGCGTAAGCACGTTTAGACTCCTCCGAGACAAAATGTGAAAAACTCAATAGAATAACATCTTCCTCTTTTGATGAAGCCAGAACAAATGGGGGAGGCAAATCAACCTCCGCCAACAAAATATCATAGGAAGAAGTAAGGTTATCCCAAAAGACTGCATATATCAAAGGGAACTAGCTACCATGTAGAAGCGCCTAGTGTGTGTTTGCGAGACAACACATTTGTTGTTTAAGAAGACCCTCACTCACCAACCTGGGGCCATACGTATCATTCCAAATTGCGATCGCAAACGCCAAAATTCGCAGAATTTCAGCGTTTGCGATGGCAATTGGGCTTAGTGGATGGAATTAATGAATAACTGCCTCGCAAAATAAGGAATGGCAAAATTTGCGATTCCCTATTTTGCGATTGCATTTAAGGAATCGCAAATTGTGATTCCTTAAATGCAATGTAAGAAGCACAAAAAAGTGCAATTTGGTCTTAAGGAATCGTGAAATTACCACCAACTTCAAGTTGGTGGTAATTTGCATTTCTTTGAAAATTCACTTTTTGCATTTTTCAAAGTGCAATGTGGCGCACATACATGCGCCACATGTGCACCCATGCTTAATTTCAGGGGTGCAACAGGGTGTCCTTTTGACACCCTTGCAACCTTGAAATTGCATTCTCAATTTGCGATTCTCTAATTGCTAATCGCAAATTGAGAATGTCTTCCCATTCATTCCTATGGGCCTCTAGGCCCATAGGAATGAATGGGGAGGGTTTCCTAATTGCGAATCGCACTTTGCGATTCGCAATTATGAATATGTAGGATTTGCACATTTTTTTGCAAATCCTACATACATCTCGTTTTGCGATTCTCAAATAGCGATTCTCTAAAATTCGCTATTTGAGAATCGCAAAACCAAACTTTCATACATATGCCCCTTAGTTGGTGACATGCTTCATCATCGGGTCTCACCCAAGGTACCGAGTGCACCGTGGGTGTGCTTCAACGCCTGGATACAGCGGAGCTGGTTTTGTGCAGTAAGTGTGCAGTGAAGGTGAAATGAATGTGATTTAAAACGCTGTCCGTAGGGTCCCAATTTACAACAAAAGGCTATTTTAATGTATGGGCCCTCTGCAGTAGTTAAAAATGAGAGGTTGATATGTGTGGAGGTAATTAGGCTCCAATATCCTCTATGGTCAACATGTTTCAGCCAGACTCTCACTACTGGGCTGGCTTTCTTCAGGACCTTATGTGTGTGATAATTAAAAGGGTGGTCTAAAACTGGGTGTATTAGAGACCATCAATGTGGCGCACTCGCTAAGGTGCGTTATGTGATAGAGGATGGTTTCCTCTAGCGGCGCATTCTCAGAGATTCTCTGGAAAATGCCCCATGAGTTCCGTGAGGGGGCCTGACCTATTGTCACACTTTCTTCAAGATCAGGGACCCGCCTCCGTACCTTGTCTGGCCGCATCTTGAAAATTCTGAAGTTCTGAAGAACGCTCGGTAGAATGGTCATGGAGGGGGTGCCAATACACAGTGTATACACCGCAGCAAACACCGTCCCCCAGGTGGTGCAATCAGCTAAAGCGGGAACAATACCACTCGGTAAACTCATCGTAAGGATCCTGTGCTTCACAACAGGAGTAGTATCCGGAAAAACAGTCTTGTTTAGCTCAAATTGCTCTGCAAGTCAATAAGGCAAATCATCTCAATTATGAGGTCATTTGCCCATCACTGAATTAATCATGATGGGACTTATGACAAGACCACCACCATGTCCAGGTGGTTGAGGAGCGGCTCCAGCCAGAACCACTTGTATATTACGTGACATAAATTGTATGACACTTCTGTGTATATGGATTAAAGATGTATGTAATTGACGTAGCTCTGCAAGTGTAACACCAAGGTAATTTGGATGAGGTGTGAAATCAGCCAACACGGGCCATGTGGCCCCCATCGACCAATAAAGGTTCTAAACGGACCACCGAAACAGGGTGAGGAAGGGCCCATTAAACCATATGGTATGCTCCCAGGCTGTGAACGGAACTTCAAGCAACCGATAAGGGCAATAATTTAGTGGAACCGCAGCTGGTGTATACTCATGAAAGAAATTATCATTCCTATCCACTGCTGGAAATGTACCCCAAGAGTAAAAAACCTTGAAGCGGCAAGCCTCGACAACAAAAATAAAATCAGCCTCCGCAACAGGGACTCCCCTTCGAGTCACATGAGCAGTAACCTCAGCACGGTTATGCGCTGCAATAGCAACCGCTCGTGCCATATTAATAATGGGACAAGAAACGGAAAGACTGGTAGCGCAATACCGGGTCCAATAGAAAAACAAAAACCTTTTAAAATTCAAGCTTGAAAAACCTATAAATCTAACAATATAGGAGGCTTAGCCCCCTCACCACGGACGTCTCCGTAAACAGTGAGAGGGTATTGTGGACAAGTACATGCGCTACTCAGGTGTCTCGCGAATAAGAACCAGACCAAACGTTGGTGGCGCCATGTTGCAGGGATTCTGCACAAACACAGAACTATGCGCAGGATTATAGGACCTTGGTGTATAGGGACTGAGTCTTCCTACCACCTTAGTACCCACAAGCCCAGGACCGACTAGCTATAGTGTCTCACTTTCTCTCCTACTCACTCACAGAGAAGCAACTGATTAGACACCCCAGAACACAACACTCCCAGATCTCTCAGGAATCGCGGTAACAAGACACACCCTTTCGCTTGCACTCTTGTATTTGTCCACAATAAGATCTCACAGAGACATGAAACAGTTTAAAATATTAATTTTAACTAACGTGCCCTAACATGCAGTATACGTGCCACAACAAGCAGGAAAATGCATAGTACAAATATAGTCAGCATAGCACCTAGTCCATAAATCATGAAGGGAGATGTCATCATAGAAAGACAATGGCGAAAAGACAATAGTGCCTAACCTCCCTCCCTTTGCTAAGAAGAATTATTATTATAAATCAGAAGATCTTTGGGCTTTGTCAGCAGACCCCATACCTTAGCCTATAGGTGGTAGATCTACATCATAGGTGCTGTCTCGCTCCTTTCTCTGGAAAGCTCCCTCTCCAAGTGTGTCTCACCTAATTTGTGTACCCTACTAAAAACTAAAGTACGTTGTCCAAACAACAGCTGCTTCGGTATGTTTTGTCTAAGGGCTAAGGTCTGGCCAGAACAAAATAACAAGGGGCATTGTTGTTCGACCTTACACATAATGTTCAGTTAAAATCCCAGAAACATGCAGAGTGTGAACACAGCGATGAGTTCTCATGTGAAAGCAGTTATTGGAATATTGCAAAAATAAAGACGTGTAGTAACGTGCGCAAAAGCAGCAGGCATGCTGCAACGTGCTCATGCTAAATTAGTGGAAAACACGACAATGTCCCTATGGGCCACGTGACAGCACAGACTGCTGGCACAGTTCAAGATGGCACCATTCAGGGGTCACTGGTCGCATCTGGTCCTGGGGTCTTAGCTCTGCCCCTCACTGACATCACTGCCAGGGCCTTTCCCACCAAAAGTTCAAAGATTAGCCCCCTTCCAGTGCTGGCTCCAGCTGTCTGGGCTTCCTCCTTTGTTCAGTGGGCCTGAGCAGTCCCAAGCCCTCATGCAGTGTGAGAGATAATTAACCGCTGCAGATTTTTTATCTCCACCCTTTCCTCCTCAGAAGCTGAGGGAAGCACTGTTAATTACTCTTTTTGTGTGGGGTGCCCTTTGCCTGTATCCTTTTGGAACTCACAGATTTGATTTTCTCACACATATTCCACCCCATTTTGATATGCCACTGAACTTTTTATAAAATTGATATTTCAGTTTTGTTGAAGCCTTAAACTGCCCATCTACCCACTGACAATTGTGCATTGTAAGCAACTTCCCCTCTCAAAAATTGAATATATACCTATCTTGCAATCAGCAAAACGGGTAGAACGAGAAAAACATCTGTAATGAAGCATAACATCAGATTTGAATAACTTGTTTATTCCTTAGACAAAACAAACATGTACTCTATGAGCTGTGTAGTGGCATTCTTTACTCTGGGACAAACTTAAATCTACATGCTTGTTAAGGAAAAAACCCATACAACAGGCAATGATATTAAATTGTTTTCTATGAATAGTGGCCCAGGACAAGCCTATGCAACATTTGCCTTGCTATCAGATTAGCTGATATTGTTTGTTGTTAACTTACATTAACATGCAATAAGAACTAATCAAGCCAGGCTGAAACCTGATCAGAAATAAAATCAGTGATACAATAGATTGATATGCAATCAATGGCACAACGTTAGCCCCTGCGGTGCGAGGGGGACCCCTCTGGCACTGTGAACGTGAGGCAGGACCCTGGCCTGGAAGCACATGACGGGGTCCGGAGTGTGGGGCGCCCCTCCATGTACTTCACAGGGGCCCCCTCAAGTTTCGGTACACCATTGCAGGCAATGTACCGCATTTAATGATAGAGGACAGGGTGTCGCGGCATGCATGTAAAAAAGGGAGGATCCAGGGTCAATACGTGACCATTACATGGAGTCAGGGGCTCTGAGAACTAGAAATACAGAAAAGGATGCAAAGAACCAACTTTAAACTCTTTGGTATACCTGAAGATGTCTAAATATAAAATATTGGACTTGTGTAACAATTTAATTGCAGGAAGGGCTTCCCGAGATAAAACCAAGAATTGGAATTGTGAAATACAAAGAATGATTCAGATTTCTTTGAAAATGAAAGTACACAGCTTTTTGGTCATTAATGGGTATCAAAACTAAAGTCACCCCTACAATGCCTCTCCTAGAAGAGTGTCCTGTAGTTAAGGATATTGCACTGCAGCATTTTAAGGCAAACTCAGCACTGCAAAACCTTTTTGAGCAAGTATTTTAGCAGCAAAGACATTTTTTCAATCCTAGTGTCTTCCCCATGGTAATACGCTATCCCCTGTCAAAAACAGATACATTAGACTCCCTTGTCAAAGTTAGTAAAGTTTTGTGTCTGCACGACACAAGGCAAGGAAGAGCATCACAAAGTGAGGAAATAACAGGTAACTTGCATGATGAAAATCAATAATGCACCCCAAAATGACACTTGTACAGCACCTAAACCTCTTTGTGCCACCCCGCATCCCATTGATGAAAGCCCCCGGGGGGCGTGTCTGTGGCAGACTGATCTGCCAAAGTAGCGTTATCTGGCTTTGCAACTAACCCTAACTCATAGGGGCATATCTGCAATACCCCTGCAGCACTTTTATGCCACCAGAGCAGCACTTTTGGGATCCTCCGAAGGTGCAGTGTTCCGGCCCACATTTTCACCCGGCATGGCTTTTCATCGCCTTGTAAATATGGAGTAAGGCAATGTCTTACTCTGAGTGGAAGGGGCATTCCATGGGTGTTGCTGTGGATGTTCCCACTCAACACCTATGGGTTTTGACACTGCCCCAGATTTATAACATAGCTTAACTCTGGTGCAGCGCCAAAACTAATGCCTTCCCAAAGCAGGCGTAACAAGGAGAAATGATTACATTTCTCCTCATTTTTCCTATTTCCACGAGCGAGGAAAACTCCTACTTTAATTATTTTTGTGCAGGAAGGTGTCCTTTCCTGCACAAAAAACAATCATGCCAACAACACAGACACCCTTGCACCATGGTGCAAGAGTGCCTACATTGGCGCTGTGTTGCAGTTTGTGCACCGTCAGTAAGGACAGGAATGTGCCGTATCTCATAGATACGGCACATTCCTGCCCTTTTTTTTTACATAGGGCAGCGCAGCTAGAAGGCTTACAGCACTGCTCTATGCCAAAATATTGTTAATATACCCCTTAGTGTAACCAAGCACAAGCAAGTGGTCAAGTGATATATCGCCTGCTATACCAACGTGTAACATTTGTGCTTTACTCTAAAGCACACATCATAGTCTGACCACAGTGCAGTCATCTACATGTAGGAATTTGTATTGGAGGGTTTTGTCAAGTAGGCATCCTAAACTAGACATTGCTGTTGTGCCTTTGCACCATAGCTGGAGACTGAGAATCTTGCAGAACAGTTATATTTAGCAAAAGCACCACCAATAATGTTGTCAGCAGGCAACTCTTGCTAAATCTGATGTTGTGCTATTTTTTGTTCTTCATGCATGGCAGAGCAGCAATATTTAATCCAGTGCTCGCTACATTAAGGCCAGTAAATGTGGGCTCTTAGTTAATGCCCCCAACAGGATATCCCCCTTAGAAGGAAACCTTTCTGGTTGAGATTTCATAGCTGAAAAGGACAAGGACCTTGTAGAGCATTCAAAACCTAGCTAGCAAATTAGGCCAACCCCATCAGTTCCCTCTACTAATCTCCTGTCTGTAGCTTTGTATAAAATCTTTTTGAAGCTTAACCAGATGCAATTGTTGAGTGCAAGGCCATTTATAGAGGTAATTGAACTTTTCTGTAGTCCAGAAAAGATCATTATCTTCCTAATTTAGCTGGAAAAGTAGGTATCTGTTATATTTCAACTTTTAAAAATGATTCTTCAATTCTGCTTCAGAAATGATTGATTCTGGTGAGATTGAAAAAGATGTACTTTTTACCCAGTGTCTGTCACAATGGCTGCGATAATATTTTGCAAACAAATTAGAACATTGGAATATTGAGAGCTCCATTGAAGACAATGGAGTAGCTCCGGGCTCATGATGGCTGGTTTAAGTTTTCTGCTCCAACATTCCAATGTTTGTCTTTCTGTTTCTCCCTTTTTAATTTAGAACATTCTACCCTCAGTGGGTGGAATTCTCTAATAGCATTATAGCCCTTCTGTCTCAAGCTATACTGGTTGTTAAAGGCCCACTCCCTCGCTATAACTCAGGTTCAGGGCATTTAACAACTGGTGTAGCCCTCGGCAGCAGGCTATAAGGCTATATTATTCAGGTAGGAGTTGTGGGGCTGACAATCATGCTCTTACACCTGATAAAGCTGAAAACGTTTAGGTACATTTTACCACACAATAAAATAGAAATGCGCTAAGTATAAAACCTGCAAATGCATAAGTTAAGCGTTAGAAAATGTTCCTTTATTTAATGTGCAAACATGAAAATACTGTTTATTTTCTGCAGAAAGCTTTCATTTCTATCGTTCTCCACTTGCTAGGCTGCACTATTCAATTACTCTGCTCTCTCTCTTTAAGAAAAATAATGCTTTTAATAAAAATAGAGACTTAACGTTAAAATCAAACTCTAGGGCTTGATTTTTGAAATTGTGCTGTGTCCTGAAAAATGTATTCTTTCTTTCCTCACACCATATGACTTCACTGTACTTAGATTGTTGTCTTTGCCACATATGCATAATGAACAAGTTTATTAATGAAAAGAAGATGCTTGCTATAGCTTACATTTCGTGATCTAAACAAACATTTACCAGAATTTGAATGTTTCATTTCACAGAGCAGCTCATCGTTATACAGTGAGAAATCAGACAGCTATAGGAGTAGGTTTGCAAAAGGTTCTCATGAGAACCTTCGTAGATGCAACTTTTTGAATTACATTGTAGCCATTTCTAACTGACTTTACTGACATTTATGAGAGGTGTCTGCGTTAGCACACCTCTGTGTGAAACTGAAATGGGAATGTGGTGTTTGGTTGGACATAACTTGAGACATACATAGCTAGAAAGGGTTAACAGCACTACTGCAGCTAGCTTACAATGTGTAATATTTCACAAACAATAATACCAGAATGGTCACCCAGCCAGGGTAGTCCCAGTGTAATAGGAGCTACTATGAGAGTAAAGTTAAATCCATTTTGAGGAGATCTTTTGATGGTTGATCCTCTATTACTGCTTCTGGCCTTTCATGTTTTCATTGCTATTTATTTTTCTCTTCTCTTTTTTAGGCTGAATTGATACATTCTTAGATCAAAAATTGGTGGCGTTAGGGGAATGGGTTCATCTGATCATACATTGAACAGCTGCAGTATGGAATATTCTGACCAAAATATTGAAAACAAAAATATTGAGGAGGTACGTACAGAGAGGGAGGTATAGATTTACTATTCTCAACTCTAGATCTATGTAATTTGTTGATAACTATATTTATCATTAAGGTGCATATATCAGGTGTTAGCGATAGAATATCTATTCTTACTTACCTATCAATATTTTGGTCCGATGTTATGGTCATGATTTTGTTACCACTCGATACTCCTTCCATGATATTCAAGACCCTCTCCTATTAGACTGGAAATGCAAAGGTGAATTTTAAATTTAAAGCGAAGGGACTTATTATGAGTCAGTGGTCCCACCTACCCAAGCAGGATGAGACCGCTAGTATCGTGGTCGGAAAGTGCTAATTTGTACTGTGGCTTGTGCTGCGGCCCAGGAAAATGGCTGCAGCACAAGCCGCAGTACAAAAAGCACTTTGTGCACAGCCATGCACCGTGTGCCAGGCACTATGTGGTGCCTGGCACACGGTGTATGGATGTGTGGGGGGGCACTATTTGTGCACCTGAGGCCACTTAGTAGTGGCCCACGGGGGCCCTGCTTGGGGCCCCCAAAGTCTGTTTCTGTATGCCTTTCATGGCAGTGGGACCGCCAGCATAAGGCAGTCAGAAAGAGACTGCTCTCTCGTTATAGGCCTTTGCCTGTGGATTGGGCCTATAACGTGTGTTGAGGGCCTTTAACAAATGGTATAGCCCTCAGCAGCAGGCTATAAGGCTGATTAACATTGCAATGCATTAACCGCACACAACCCAGCTTCCTTTCCTATTACTCATTGGTTTTATGCTTATCTTTGACCATGTATATTGCTACGCTGCCTTTTGTCTAGATTTGTGCTATAAAAAACCAAGATACATACATGCCCCACTGGTTGGAATAGGATTGGGTATTTACCACACCTCGAAAATATGATTACCCCGTGGTGAGGTATTTTGTACATGTGGTAAATACCTCCCAGTCCAATTGTTTAATAGCATAATGAGGTGTAACTTTCAGAATTGCTCTCTTAACACACTAAATTCCATGTTTTGTATTTATTCCCAATCTTTTCACTGATAAATTTAAGCCTGTTTGACCTGCCAGAACTTATCATGGGAACTGTGAAGGGTGTGATAATTATCACACAACTTGGAATTGCGATCCCAATGCAGCCGTTTAAGAAGCTTAACCATGAAACGTATGTATAACATATATCCTACAAAACAATAAAAATAAAGTCCAGAAAAAAACGAATATAGAAGTTGATTGTGTCTCTCATTCATTCAATAAATGTTTTCAATCACGAAATTGGTGCAGGACTTGAACCTTAGTAGTCTGTGTTTACACAAGGGCCAACCACTGAAGTTCAGGAAAATATTTATCGTCAGTGTTACGTGTAACAGGTCATATCATGGGAAAAAAATGTTGGATATCAATTTGATCCATATTCATAACGGCAATGGCAAAAACTGTGCGGCAATTTCAATGCGGTGAAACTAGGCAGACACTGGACGTATCTGCAGAATCATCTCACAGACATCCAAGTACATAAACACCCTGGAACGTTTTTATAAAGGCAAATTCTGACTTGGAAACTTGTGCATATGTTGTTTGGAAACAAGATAAAACAGATTAAAATAATTGACATCACCTTGTCCCTTCTAAAACTCTTCACACAGTTGAGACAATCTGCCAAACCCAAGTAACTAGCTCCAATAAACGTATGCTTTGGTCTTACGTACAGGCTATATTGACATTTTAAGAACCTCACAATTGCCATTTGTTTCAATGGAGTTTATATTGACATTGTCTATTTTTTGCCAGCAAGACACAGAATTGCAAGTCGAGTGAAATTGAAACAGTCATCATTTTTCTCACCTTCTCTTTCATGCAATTATTCTGAATAGTTGCTGACAACTGAGATCACAAACTAACACCTCTTCAACATTCCAATGTATGTTAAAGTTAGATTTTAGTGCTATATTTACTTCCTAGCACTTTTGAAAAATATTACTTCGGTTCTTATAAAAAAAAAAAAGGCCTCTTCTGGTTCCTACAAAGTTTTCGACTAAAGTTACAAGCTTAAATCCGCAAGAAAGAAACCATGTGAAAAACAAAATGAGCAGATATGAAAATGTTTTAGTGCAGGAAGGGTACAACCTATGAGGATGCGTTTTAATTTGAACTGTGTTTTCCTGAAGTTGCTTCTGTATTTCCTCTTCTCGGTGACTGTGGTGAGTTCCCATAGGTACACAAGCAGATGACTTGTATCCCAAAACCATGCAAGGAAGAACAACATCATTACAGTTCAACAGATTGTTGCCTAGGGATGAAAGTATTGCTACAGTGCATGTGGACCTTACAGTAGATGGAGACTCACTCCAAGTATTCCTGCCTCTTGTTATTGTACAGGAGTGGGCATTGAGCCAGGGTTTATGTCTGTGTTTTTGTCCATCGTTCTATGGGTTATATCCACAAGCGTGTCCTTTCAAATTCTGGAAGCTTTGAAGCATTATTGCCAAAATCAAGAAATGAACTGCAGTTTAGGTCTTTCTTCCACAGTAATCCAAAGAGTGAAAGAACAAAATGAAGAGATATTACTGCAATGTTCTTGAATGTGAAGACACCCAGGGGTATATTCACAAGAACGTGCGATAACTACCGCAAGAGTAGCGTAACGCAACTTTCAATATCGCAGCCTATCGCGGGAAAATAACCCTGTGTCAACGTGGAATTCACAACAAGGCGGTAGCAAGCGATAGTCTGCCGAAACCGCGGACAATGTCCGCGATACAACCACCACAATGGAGATAAAAACACAAACCACAACACCAAAAAAAAAGCGATGGGCCAAAGCGCGATGAGGAAATCAGCGACAAGCAGCGCCAGGCCTGCAACACACACCTGGCAGGCGTCAAAAATCACCATAAAAGTAGAAAAAACACCCACGCACAAACTGACCAACACCCAAGCACCATGGAGGCAGCCCGAGCAGGCGCAGAGGACGAGCGCAACCCCACAAGCACCCCTGACGACCAGCCTGGGACCTCGGGGACAGGGAAGGGCACGGACAAGAAGACGAGGAAGACCAAGTTCAGTCCGCAGGCGAACAGGATCATAGTCACGGAGGTGATGGAACACCATCAACAACTCTTCGTCACCTCCAACGTGTCATTGGGCACCAAAACTGGAATATGGCGGGACATCGTCGACAAGGTGAATGCCGTCGGAGAGCACAAGCGGACCATGGACGAGGTCAAGAGGCGATGGAATGACATCAAGCGGAAGACCAAGGGGAAACTCACCGCCAACCAGAAGGCAGCAACGCAGACCGGAGGTGGGGGCCCAGCGCCACAGCTGGAGCTGGATGACATGGAGGAGCTGGTGTCGACAGTCATCAGTGTGGAGACTGTGGCTGGAGTCGGGGGACAGGACACTGCTCGACAGGACACAACCCAACCGCAACAGGGTGAGTGACCACCAGGTACTGGGGGGACGGGCGGAGATCAATCAATCAATCAATCAATCATGTCACTTATAAAGCGCACTACATACCCGCGAGGGTCTCAAGGCGCTGGGGGAAGAGGGGGGTGGTGCTGCTACTGATCGAAGAGCCAGGTCTTGAGGAGTCTTCTGAAGGCCAGTAGGTCTTGGGTCTGTCGGAGGTTGGTGGGGAGGGTGTTCCAGGTCTTGGCCACAATGGCACACATGCACAAGCAAGCAGGGCACAGTGTACACCCACAATGACCCTGGGTCCTCGCCCAGACCCACAGACTGTCACAATGTACAATGCCATGCTGTCTGAATGTCAACCTGTACCATGCGGCTACATACATGTGGACACATTGTAATACACCATCTCCCCTTCACATCCCAGGGGCATCGTCAACACCTCCTGCAGAGCCGTCCCAGCCACTCTTCACTGATGACGAGGAGGACAACACCAGCATCGACACCCAAACCATCCAAGACATCATTGACCTCATCCGCCACTCACCTCCAGGATCAGGGCAGCCCAGCCACATCGATGAGACCCCACCCACCACCCAAGCCACCCAGCAGGAGGCACCCACAGCCCGGCACTCTCCCAAGACCCCCAGGAACAACACATGGCCTTCCAACGCCGTGTGCTGGAGGGCCAGAGGGAGATGGCTGAGCAGGTGCGGTGGGGTTCGACCTCATGGCTACCAAACTGGACGCCATCCATGGGTGTCTACGTCCGCCCCATGGTCTCCAACCAGCCCTGACTGACATCGCTGGAGTCATGACGCGGAGAGAAGAACAACTGTCCGCTCAGAGTGGCTCCAGCGATGCCAGCCGTGAGCTGGCACACATGCAGAGGCTCATGGAGGACATGGTGCGGATGGAGGTGGAAAGGATGGCAGCCACCGCTGCACACCATCGAAATGTAGCAGGGATCTACCATGCCCTGCAGTACTTCATCATGGCATTGCTGCCACAAGGCGTGTCGCTGATGAATGCGACTGCCCCCACACCATCCACATCTCCGCCCCCTGGTGTGTCAGTGCCTCCCAGTGTGGCAGGCGTATCCACTCAGGCCCCTGATGTGTCCGTGGCAGCCGGTACTGCAACACCCACAGGTGGGGCAGAGCGCACATCCGAGGACGAGGACGTGGATTGGTTGGCTCTCAGAAGGAGGCACTAGCATACATTTCCGCCACCTGGCCTGTCTCTGCTTGGTCCCGCACATGGCCTCATGACCTTCCACTGACCCCCGATACACTCCGATGCACTCACCTTGGACAGCGACATGGACTGCCACATCCTGTTTGACGACCAATGACACGGCGACCAGTCTGCGGACTGTAACCTTCCTCTTCCGCAGTACATGTCATCCCCGGATGGACTCTGGCTGGCCCTCCATGTGCCCATATTGTGTAGTGTGTTCGGCATTGCCCTGTACCGCTCCAGCTGCATATCTGCACTGGATGTGCAATAAACATCCAGTGATGCACTGCTGTGTCATGTCTTTCATCATTCATGTGTGAATGTGTGGATGAATGTAGGGACAGTGACTTCCCTTGCGTCAATGATGTTCATCCTGTGGGATGCCAGTCAGAGGGTGCTACATTGCATTTTGTGTACCGTGTCCCGTGAACACTACAACAGGGACACACGCATCAGTCACTTCCTTGTCCGGACATGGACTGAACCACGCCCAGAGCCCACGAGTCATTGTTGCAAGCCCTGCGCTGGTCCGGCGTACTGCAGGCCAGACCACTCCGCTAACGCTCCGAGGGCGGGCCCTCATTGCTACCCATCGCAGGTGTACTCGCTGGTGGTGTGCAGGTCACTGGTCTAGTTGTCAGCATGTCACAGCCACTCCCTGAGGGCAGGTTTGCACGCACACCACACCCATCCGGCACAGGCATCACAGGCCATGTGACTCCGCCAACATAAGGGGCCGATGATGTCACATTTCCCTCTGCCGGTGGTGACTGGATGACGGACGCTCCACGGTTCTCAATCATTAAGGGCCCATGAGTTTTTGCGCACAGGGTTAGTGGCACACGAGGCCTTGTGGACGGCACTGGCCTACCACCACGTGGCGCAGACTGGGGTTGCACAGGGTTAGTGGCACACGGGGCCTTGCGGACGGCACAGGCACCCCACCACGGGACGGTGACTTTGGGTGCACTGAGGCAGTGGCACCTTAAGCTGCTGAGTGGGTGTGCAGCCTGCGATGATGCCCCGTCCTGGCGGTCCGGACAGCTCAGGTTTTGTGTGCCCTGCTGGACCGCAGTGTAGGCCAGAGCCAGCGGGCAGCGTGGGCCTACCGCCACGTGGCGTCGCTTCTGGGATCCCAGAGTTGGTGGCACCCATTGGGCTGAGCGGGTGTGCAGCCTGCGATGGTGCCGGGTGCACTGGTATGTCCTATGCCATGGAGTAATCAAGACCCAGCACCAAACGTGAGACCTGGTGGCCTGCGGAGCGGGGCTGCATGATGTGGAGGGTGCCATGTCCGCGGGCCCCGGGCTTGTGGCTTGCAGCGGCACGTGGTTGGACCTCCTGTCTACGCGCCGGTGGCGGAAGGTGAGCATTGGGGCCTGGGTGTGCATGGGCGGTCATGCTCCTATGGGCGGCGGGAGGGGTTGGGGTGCCTCTGCCTGGGTGTGCATGGGCGGGCGGGCAGGCGATGTTGTCTTGTGCAAGTGTGTGTACTGTGCCAGTCATGTATCTGGAATCTGTTTCAGCTGATGGCTCTGACTCAGATGTGTGACCTGGTGTCCTGCTATACATACCGGCACGTGGTTGGAGACACACCAGTGGCAGCAGGTGAGCAGTGTGGCCTGGGTGCGCAGGGGCGGCACTCTCTCTCTCGCTTCCTCTCTCTCTCCTCTTCTCTCTCTCTCTCTCTCCCTCTCTTCCTCTCTCTCTCTCTCCCTCTCTTCCTCTCTCTCTCTCTCTCCCTCTCTTCCTCTCTCTCCTCTTCTCTCTCTCTCTCTCTCCCCCTCTCTTCCTCTCTATCTCCTTCGCTCTCTCTCTGTCCTCTGATGTGCGCAGGACACACCTTCTCATCATGTTTTTTGTCTTACAGGCTGTGACCTACGTATTGTCCCGAGGGGAGCGGCCATGTGTCTTCATTTCATTTCGGTGTTCATTTTAATAAAGTTTCATTTGTTGCTTCGAAAGTGAATGTGTGCTGCTCATTTCTGTGACGACACATGCATGTCACCAGTTATGATTGTGCGACATCAAGGGGAATATTTTGTACATGTTTAGGTGTGGCTGATGTGGCATGTCTTTGGTCGGGGGGGGTGCCAGGGAGGGGTGGTCCTGGGGGTGGTGGCGGTGGGTGTTGTGGCCCTCTTGGGTGTCCGGGCCGCATGATGGGTGGCTCCATGGCATCTGTTGCCCTTCCGATGTAGCCCTGGGCTGTGCTCCCTTTTGGTTTGCAGGCTGCCGTCCGACTTTACACCAGGTCAGAGCAGGTATAGATTTCCTGGTGCTAACTCGCCTTATCGCCTGTTTTGTGTTTTTATCGCCGATGTGGCTGGTCGTTGAGAATGTTGAGGTGTGATGTTGTCGCGCCTTTTGGCACGGGAACGCCCACTCTGCATCTCATTAGCGATAGTTGCACGGGCGCTCTGTGGCGATGTTTTTTGCGGCTGCTATCGCGGGTAAACTGGTGCTGTGGGCTGTTTACACCAGCTTGTGAATGGGGAGGTATATTTATCACAACTTTGGCTGTGATAAAGTGCCGTTAATTCGGCGATAGCTCCTTGTGAATATGCCCCCCAGTTGTTTTTTTCATGGGAGCACGATGCTAGCGATGCCAAATAATGGAGATAGCAGATACAAAAATCAGCCTAGTCTTGATTCCACAATCCTACCTCTTTCTTCCACCACCCTGTGCTTCCTGTTTCTTTATCTCCCTCTGGCAGTTTCTTTTTTATTCCCGTTGTCTTCATTGGACACCGCTTACCTACCTTTCTCTTCCTCCTTCTGCAACCATTGTCTTCTTTCCTCTCTCTAACTCTGGGTCAAGGACTGATGCTGAACAATACAATCTAGGCCCTGAAAACTATAGAAGAGTGTCAGTCCATTCACAATGTATTCAACCACTGAAGATTGAAGATTTTGGCATACAGATTGAGTTCATACCAACATTGTACCACAATGATGTACATATGCTTCTGTTTTCCAAGACTCTGCACACTTTTTCACTTTAAATATTATTAAGTATTTTACTGGGGGTGTGTGACATCTGGAAGCTACAGTTCTCCTAAATTCCACCCGTAGGTACTGATGCAGTGTGTAGCTGAGCAATAACGCATCCCACCAGGTTTGCAGCCCACAGCTCCTCTCCGTATATATTCCCGCTTCACATACAAAACTATGTCAAGGAGTCCAATCTGACCAACTCACCCAACCACAGTGTTCAAACCCTGCCACGTTCAAAGTGCAGAGGCTGCCATTTCTGACAGTGCAAGGGTTCAGAAGGCTAAACCAGCATGTCAACTCTGACCAATGTCTCCTGGAACAGGAAATGATGGATGGGCGGATAGACATCCTGCTTCCCCATGGTTATGAGCATCACACAGTGGAAGAGTCTTTTCAGCTTGGTACACGGTCCTCCACTGGAACAGTCTTCATCTACATAGTAATGGCCCCACCTTTGGTAAGACTTGGAAATGACCCCTTCCATCTTGTTTCAGAAGAACTCTGGTTGTGAAAGCATCTTTCAGCTAGATTTAGTTACAATTGTTCTTTAAAGATTTGGGTTTCTACTATCCCTTGTCAATGTGAGATTGGATATTATCTGTAAAAGTCCATCTGCTCGTTTGTTTTCCGATGCTTCATGTGTACAGGATGATGCTAAAGATTTGCTATTGCTGTTAACAATGAAACACATCTGGGCTCAATTTGATGCACCAACAGGAGAAACGGAAAATTCATGGTGAGATATCTTAGTTCTTATATTATGGTAATATGGCACAGAGGAGATGCCTAATAAAATATGTCGTAGGAAAGTAAATAATCGGTGATGCCTCCTAATTGTTTAGAAACAATCATATATATATATATATATATATATATATATATATATATATATATACATGTATATATGCAAATAAATAAAAATTCTCACAAGGAAAATAGAATTCTAGCCTGGCGCTGTTTCTCAGAACCCCATTTCCCTCACAGGGAATAATCTATATGGTCCACTTTGGTTCATGTTCTGAAAAGGACACACGTAACAATATAGAAGTCTGTATAAAGTCTTTATTTAAAAAATGTCTTTACTTCAGACATTATTCCAAGTTCTCCATTTAGGTACATAACTTCCACAGCCAAACTAATACGTCTTTCGGGAGTTTCTCGCTTCTTCAGGGCTTCCAATATTATGAATCAAGTAAATACTTCACGTTTTTAAGCTTCCAGTCTTTTTTGTAATCATGATCAAATCATCTGAGATGATGTTTGTTATCCTTCAGGGCTGTAGCCGTGGTCTATTTCATCTAACGTTCAAAAAAATAAGGCTCATGGGCTAACAATGATGTTTAAATAAACAAGGAATCAGTAAAACAGGAACACTGAGCTATAGGGAGAAGTATGTTATGATTTTGAACGCTGGAATAATTTGTCACAAGATTCAATTCGCTTTGCCACCGGAACCTCCTAGTTTAACTTTCTCAAGGAGTTGCAATTAAAATATCCTGATATCCTGACAAATTCAGTATAATCTAGACTAGGCATCGCATTACTAACAAACATAAAAACATTTGAGGGTTGCCTAAGAAATGCTTGGCACACCACTTTTTTATAGGTTTGCGCCCCTTTAAGTATCTTTTAGCGCCTACAAAGCCCTTACCGCTTAGTAGTGTGCATAATTTGTACTATGCAAATTTAGCTGTGCCTAGATTCACTGGTATACCAAAAGCACGCTCTATTGATTGCATAATATTTGCTTGCAAGTGTTATTTTAGTGCAGAAATGTCTTATGAGAATTCTAAAAGTGGATATACCACAAGTTTATTTAGATTACTCTCAGGCATATTGTACATGAATAAATACCTCACTTAACTTTTTTCTTGTGACTGAGTCAAAAGTGGAGATTTTGCATTCGGCTCATAATTTTCATAGCTTTTGTAGGAATTCTAGGTAGCACTAAGATGAGAAACCACACAATCTTGAACTCCCTACTCCAGTATTCAGGGAAATAAAACAGTGACCGAAGGCGCGACATTGCATTTAGCACGGCATACCTGTCTGCAGTTAACATTTTTTTCCAAAGACATTGACTACAGGACTCTGTCTTCAGAAACACAAAACTAATGTCCCCAGGGACCAGACGTTATGGCAAGTGTTCGCCCACAGCAGAGTGGGCAGCGGCTCTGACATCAGGAAAATCATGATCTCTGACCTTTAGATCAGGTGGGGGAACCAAGAGGAAGGTGGATGGGATGTCTGCTAATTTTTCGAAAATATCCTGTTTCTAGCCTCTGCTAAATCACAGCCTTAGTTTATATTCCACCGAGCCTCTGAGAACCTTATTTTCAGTTCATTTTAATATAGCAATACATCTTTCTTCTTCAACATACATCATTCAAGTCCAATGACATGGAATAAGTCCCCGCTCCGAGTTGATCCTGCCTTTTAAAATGAGCATACTTCTCCAGACTGATATCTATGCTGCAGTTTCACCTCAAACGTGAAATGCCACAAAGCAGTCACTTTTGCAGTTGTATATTCTGCTGCCCATTCTTTCATGTACTCCTTTTCAACATTATAATGTGCTGTACTATTCTAATTGCCTTATCACCAAATAGCGTTAGGGAAAAATAATTCCAAATACAGTAGGTGATACAGATTACCTGGACAAAAAACAACAAGCGTTTAGGTGTACATTATGCTTCAATATTTCTTATATATTTAATTTCATTACATAATTATATGGTAAAAACAGGTTTCAGAAAGTACAACAAATTCTAGAAGTCTCAATTTTGTATTTAAACAATGGAATGTTTGAAGAACTATTGAAAAGGATGAGGTGGCAAATGGCAATGGGCTAAAAAACTGGCATAGTCCTTTTGCTATTAGCATTTCAATGTCACGTGCAATATTTCACTAGAGTCAAAGTGTCATAAGCTTTAATCTATTGAAGGAAAAGAAGGCTTCCAACTCACTCCTCCCCCAGCCCCCATTGTTATTGGTATGTAGAAGCAAGAGTAGACATGGAAAAAAGACTGGGGGGCATATTCACAAGGACCTACCGCCGATTTATCTCCACCTTAACCCATCAAAAGTGGAGATAGATTTAACACCCCATTCACAAGCGGGTGCAAACTGCAGACATCGCCAGTATTCCCGCGATAACTGCCCCAAAATTTATCTCCAGGATGGACACCACCTACTAACCCTAATGAGATGCAGAGTAGGCGTTCCCGTGCAAAAACACACGAAAAAACCACAACACCACTTTCACAACGAACTGCCAGTTCTGCGATGCGAGTCAAAACCAAGTGATAAGCCGCGGTAGCAGCAGGGATCTAACACTTGCCTTTTGCTGGTGTTAAGCAGGACGACTACCTGCAGCATGAAAGGGAGCCCAGCCAAGATCCACACCTGAAGACTCACAGATGCCATGGAGACAATGATCATGCAGCTCCGAGACCCATGAGGGCCACAACACCCACCGCCACCCACCCCAGGCCCGCCACCACCCCCAGGACCCATCCCACCCCCCACCCCCGGGAACACCACAGAGGCAGCGTACACAAAGGGCCCGATTCACAGAACTAACTTACGACAAAATCCTAAACTTACTACCATTTTGGTATTCACAGAATGAACTTACTCATTTTGGTATTCACAGAATGAACTTACTCATTTTGGTATTCACAGAATGAACTTACTCATTTTGGTATTCACAGAAGGCACTTACACATTTTGTGTAACTTACTCAGTTCAG
>CAWUFW010024870.1:0-53519 GCA_963921515.1 Calotriton arnoldi | reverse complement strand
TTTGTACTTACCTATGTGGGTGTGTCCTCATGGTCTGTTGTTTTCAGGTGTGTTGTGTCTGGTGTTCTGGCCTTTGTATTTTTTGTTTGTCCGGGGGTGTGTTCGGGATGTGTACTGTGCTTGTGTATTTGTGCGTGCCTTGCTGTGTGGACTTATTGGCCATGTTGTATGCTATTGGTTTTGTGAGCGGATGGTTTCTGTGCAGGGACGTGGGCGCCATGGTTTCTGCCGTGTCGATTGGCATCGGCGTTGTTTGCGCTGGCGGGCGGTATATTTGTGGTTTTCCCGCGCTCATGGCGGTGCGATCGTAATTTCACGTGCGGTGTGTCGGCCGTGAGGGCGGGCGGTTTTGTGTTGTCGGAGCGTGTTTCCGTCCGTGGCGGGCGGTTTGACTCCGACTCGGACGATGGCGGGCGGTATTTTGTGTGGGATTTTTCGCCGATGGCGGTTTTCGGTTTGTGTTATTGTAATGGCGTGGTCGGTGTTCAGACGGTGTATGCGGGCGGTATTTTGCCGATTCCATGCCTGGCGGATTTATTTACGCCGGGTATTGTAATGGGCCCCTTAAATTTTACTTTAGATATTAACAGAGATTGGACATACAGCAACACCATTTACCAACCTTGAACAAACAAACCTTTACAGAAACCACTGTAAGTAAACTTTAAAAAATGATCTGAGCACCAAAAAAAAACTATATAAATTTCACAAACAATATATTAGCAGGCACTGGTCCGTGATATGTTTTAAAATTACTATTTTATCACATCAATGTGTTTGCCTCAGGGAAGATGATCATGGAAAGTGCAGGATGGTGGTGGAGCAAATTTACTATTCCTACTCCGACCGGTGCTTGCATCATGCAAAAACAAATCATGCCATAGATGGATGGCACAACTCCTCCAACAAATCAATAGGTAAACCCCATCCTAACTTCTATCATTTTTGGTAAATTTTGAAGAAGGAGCAAAGTTTTCAAGAAATGAGAATTGCGCAATCATTGACTGGTAGTCTGAACCCACGAATTCCAAAAAGAACAAAAGAAATGTCCGAGCGACTATTAGGTGCAATTCAACAATTTTCGTTGATGGAGGCTTCAGACTACCTAGACAATATTGCACACATCCTACATTTCTAATCTACACTAACCCCTAAATCACCTTACTTGCCTGTTTTGAAAATGAATTTCCCTAATTCAATTGGCATTTTTCTAAACATTTTTAAATTATAAATTAAAAGTCGGGTTTCTTACCGTCAGTTGTCTTCTTTTTTCAACTCTTGGACTTGCGTACAATCCCACATTTCACCAAGAGTCTTGTGCAGTCCATGAATCAATAGTAAATAATCCATAACCCATGATGCAAACCATGTCCCGAGTTAAACTAACCAAAATGGACACAGTTTGGCAAAGCCATTTTTTACAGCGAAAATTGTGCTGAAAACTGTACTGTGCTCACCTACAAAAAACGCAACCCCTCCAAAAAAAATCCCGAAAAAGAAAACTTGTTTGGCAAAAATCGCAACAAGAAATCCATCATTGAAATCCTCTCTCAACCAAAATCCAGCAAAAAAAAACAGAAAAAGAAAAAAGGTTGTCAAAAATTCACTACAAAAAAATCCATCGCTGCAATTCTCTCTCGACCAAAATCCAGCATAAGTTCGAAAACCATAAATCCAAAGTTAAAAATTGTCCCAAAAAGTGATTCTTCGATCGATGAAATCTGTGTCCATGTTCCTTTTTCTATACGAAAAACCACGACGACGCAAAACCAAAACTTCAAAACCCGTCACATCAAAAATATTTTTAAAAATGTGCTTTCATGACACTATGGTTTAAAGAAAATGTAATCAATCTTTTAAATAGTTCTATTAAACCAAAACTGTTACGAAAGCATACAACCCGAAGTGGGCCTACACCTTCTACATGCGTAGGAATTTTTTTTCGGGTTAAAACATACAAAACAATCAAAACAGAACTACCCTAGTTCTTACTACCTCCCTCCTCTCTCCTTCCAATAAACTATGCCGCTCTTAATCTATTTTTAATAATTTAAATTTGCCTTACCTGTACGCAGCTCTTCCTTGCTTATTATCCCGACCGCGACGTTCCTCGCACTGATGAAACTTACGTACAAGCAGCAACGTCATCTCTTCTTGGAAAAAGGAAAAAAGGACAATTCATTCCAATGGGAAACCGTGGTAAAACCTACAAAGAAAATAAAGAGTATATGTTACAATACTGTCAATAACAGTATTTTATAAAAATAATACCTTCAAAAAACGTTTTGAAAACATTTTTGGGATATTTTTTAATAATGTATTATATATGTTTTAAATGTATTAAAGTTTCCTACAATACTATTAATGTGTCAATTTTTTGATTTGTAAAATATTACATTGTTAACTATTTATATTAATGTTATCAAACATTTTCAATGTCTATTTATGCAAACTTATGTTCCACATATATGCTTTTTTTATATTTTACACTATTTTATTATTATTTTAAAGGATTAATAATTGTACTAAATTAAATTTAAAATTAATATACATTTTTTATAGACTGCTTATAATAACTCCAGGATATTAAATCTTCCCACCACCATAAAACCCAGTGTATGGCTGCCTATCTCTTTTATTAATTTTAGTGATATATATAAATTTTAAAAAATTCATTAAATACATTTTTATTTAAGTAATTAATAATACTCAAGTATTAAAATTAATACCTGAGTATTAATACACTCCCCCACCCAACCATGCATCCCATCCAAGTGGATAGATGCCAAGCCCTTTTAATAAATTATTTAAAAAAATATTTTTAAAATTTACTAACAATAAAAATAAATATTAATTAACGCTCAAGTATTAAAATTAATACCTGGGTATTAATACACTCCTCCACCCAAAACCACTGTTGCCCATTCATCCTGTCCCAGGGGATTAGTGCAAATCACATTTAATTATTTTTTTTAATTTAAATTATAAATGTAATATATATATATATTTTTTAAATAAAAACTTAACAAAAGTATTAATAATATTTAAATTAATACCTGTGTATCAATACACTGCCCAACCCAAAACACAGGTGTCCCAAGCATTCCGTCCCAGGGTATGGGTGGCAAGTACTTTAAAAAGAATTTTTAATATAAATTATATTTTTGATGTATATTAATTTTTTGAATTTTTTTTTCAACTACATTAAATTAAAAATAATAGTCAAGTATTAAAAATAATACGTGAGTATTAATACACTACCCCACCAAAAACCCCAATTTCCAAAGTATCCCGTCCCAGGGGATGGGTGCTAAGCCCTTAAAATTTATTTTTTTGATATATATTAATATTTTAAAAATACAAACAACTAAACTAAATAATAATTAAGTCACAAATATTTAAATTATTAACTGAGTATTAAAACACTCCTCCACCCAAAACCCTAGTTTCCCAAGCATCCCATCCCAGGGAATGGATGCCATGCCCATTTAAATATTTTTTTTAAAGACATATTAGTTAATATTTATTAATTTTTACAATTTCAAAAATTGTATAATGCCCAAAAATAAATAAACACTCAAAGATAAAAACTTACATCCATAACTCACCTAACAATGCATTGTGATAGCATGCGTTGTAATGTCATGCATTGTAATGGCACATGCGTTGTAATAGCAGGCGTTGTAATGACACCGCATTGTAATGGATGCGTTGTACAGGAATTAATGCCTGCGTTGTAATGGATGTTTCCCATATTTAGGTGCCTTGGCCCCCAGCATTATTTTATGAACATTTGCCCCGGTAAGGTGGCAGTCCCCGGGGTGCAGGGGTGCTGCATGGGCACTCCCCACATGCATAAAAATCAATGCCCTGGGGAGGTGGCTGTCCTCGGGGCTTTCATAAGCCTTAAGAGGGGAGCCCAGTGCATGTGTGTATATGTGTGTATATATATATATATATATATATATATATATATATATATATATGTATACATATATATATATATATATATATTAATATTTATATATTTATATATATATATATATATATATATATATGTATTTATTTATTTATTTATAAAGGTTTTATATAGCGCGAACATGACCACAGGGGGTATCAGAGCGCTTTACAATTTAGCGATCACGAAAGGGTATGAGGCAGTAAGAGCAAATCAACAAAACAACATACAATCTTAAGAGTCTCATAGAACTGGCGAGTCCTTGAGAGCATTGGAAGCTAGGGTTCTAAGGCAAAAGTTTCTTCATCAATATCGTTTTAACTTCCTTTTGAAAAAGGCAATAGAGGGATTCAGTCTATATAGCGAACATGACTACAGGGGATATCAGAGCGCTTTACAATTTATCAATCGCGAAAGGTATAAGAGGAGATAACAGAAAACCAACAGATCAACAAACAATCTTCACAGTCTCATGGCAACTAGCGTGTCCTCGAGAGCCTTGGAAGCTCGGGTGCTAAGGCAGAAATTTCTTCATCAATATCGCTTTAACTTCTTTTTTGAAAAAAGGCAATAGAGGGATTCATTCTGACTTCAGGGGGCAGGGAGTTCCATATCCTCGGGGCGATACCCAAGAAGGCTCGATTGTAAGTTTTCTTTTTATGGAATTTCTGTGGTTTGAGCAGTAACATGCTGACACTTCTAGAGGATCTAGAGCCACCAGAGAGCTCCACTTTATGAGCTAGGTATAAATGGGAGTTGAAATGAATGGCTTTATGTGCCATGCATGCAATTTTTAGTTGTATCCTTGCTTCATATGGGTGCCAATTTAGGGGTATCAGCTCAGGCGTGATCTAATTGTTTCTTTTAGAGCCTGTTATGAGCCTTGCAGCAGAGTTGAGGGTGGCCGTGAGTGAAGCCGTCTTCGATCTAGGAAGGCCGTAGAGGGTTGCACTTCCATAATCCAGCTTAGACATCACTAGGGCTTGCACTGCAACCTTTAAGTCATATGAAGGGAGGAAAGGTTTTATTTTCCTTAAGATGCTGAGTTGGAAGATCGCTCCTTTGTTGAGTGCACTAATGTGCTTCTGCATGTTCAGACTCTTATCTAGCATTATTCCCAATGAGTTTTTGGAATCAATGATGTGTGGCGTGCAATTAAGAGCTGTTAGTTGATTCATCCATTCTTCGATGACTGGTGACTGTTTGGGTGGGGCGATTAAGTGGAATTCCGTTTTAAGAGCGTTTAGTTTCAGGTGGTTAAGTGTCAGCCAGCTTTGTGTTTTCTGTAAAACTCAGTTGAGGGACCTGATGTCTTCAGGGGAGGAGACCCTCAGGCACAGTTGGGTATCATCAGCATACATGTGATAGTGGATGATGGATAATTTCAGAATTTCTGTTAAAGGCTCCATGAACAAGTTGAAGAGAGTGTGTAAAAGCGCGGACTCCTGTGGTACCTCCAAAGTGACCGGTGAGGGATGAGACAAAGACTGGTTCACCTTGAAACTTTGGGTTCTATTGTCGGAGAAATGAGGAGAACCAGTTTAGTACAGGCCCAGCAAGCTCATCCTGTGCTCCAGGAGGTCGATTAGGTTGTCGTGCTTAACAGTATCAAAAGCTGACAATAGGTCGAGGAGGATTAAAAGGCAGGATTCATTCTGTTCAAGCATTCTTAGCGCATCATCTACAATGTGAGTGAGAGCAGATTCCGTGCTATAACCATGACGGAAACCGGATTGGAATTGGTCTAGGAGTCGGAATTGATCAATGTGGTTACAAAGCTGGACGTAAACACATATCTCGAGGCGCTGTGCCAGCATCAGAATGTTAGAAATTGGGCGGAAATTGTGTAGGTCAGAGGGATCTGCGGATGGTTTTTTAGAATAGGGATGACCGGCCCAGACTTTAGGCAATCCGGAATAGCACTTTGCAGTAGTAAGGCATTGACGCTCTTAGTCCAAAGAGGGAGTATGGAGGCTCTGATCTCAGAGAAGAAGTTCGATGGCAAGGGGTTGTTGAAGTGGTTGGATGGTTTCAGAGTAGCCAGAGTTTTGCATATAGTGCTTTCATCCAAAGTTTTGAATATGCTCCAGGAGGTGTTTGTTCTTGTGGGGGCAAACCTGAACGGGCAGGGTGACATCAGACCAAGGAGGAAGGAGGGTGTTAGGAGATGTGATTGATAGGTGCTCCAAGGCTGACCGTAGTTCAGGATCGATCTTAGTAGTCTTATCAGAGAAGAAGGCAGCAAATTCTTCGCAGTTAGGCTGCAGACCTGGACCCACTGAGGAAAGGTTAGGTTGACTGTTTGATTGAAGCTTGATGAGGTCAAACTGTTTTTTTGGTCGGTTTTTTGCTTGCTCTAGTTGGTCTCTGAAAAAGCTGGCTTTAGAGCATCTGTTGCGTTTGTTGTAGATATTTCTTAATGATCTCAGCTGGTTGAGATGTTCAAGGATGGAGAGGATCTCTACAATCTTTCATCTAGTCTCAGATTTCGTCTTTCTGTATTTAGACTATCATTGTACCAAGGATGAGAGGTGCAGCCCTTGGCTAAGAGGCAATACTGGGGTCGTAGGAGACTTGTTGTTGTTAGCCCAGTTTGAGCGTTCAGATTTCAGGGGTGTCACTGATTTGGATATAGGGAGAGTCCTAGGTGCACTCACAGTATCTGCAGTAATGGGCTTGAAGGTCAGGGGAATAACCGGGGTGATGGTGTGACTTATGGAGCTTAGCAAGTCAGAGCTAGCTGCTCTAGAGGAGAAGTGAACATGCATACTAGTTTGGTGGAAGCAAGGGAGGGACTTAGTCCCGCCTGGAGTAGAAGGAGAGTTGCTATTATATACTGTGGTCACTAAGTGGGAGCAACGATGGGGCAAAGGTAGGGTCAAATGAGGAGTCGAGGATGTGAAATGATACGCTTTGAGGATTTTGGCGGTCACCTGAGGAACTGGTGCCTTCTTGGGAGGGGGAGGATTTAATGCTAGTCACTGTGTTCTTGATGATGGGGAAAATATTGTCAAACATGCCTAGGTTGCGGTCTGAGGATTGGATAAGGATAGTCCCATTTTTGTAAAGGGAAATGGTAGCTCCTGCTCTGTATACCGGTGAGGGGGCAACCATAAGTCTAAGTCCATGTGGGGTCTTCCTGGGAGTGGTGATCAGGAGCAGTGAGTAGAGGGCCTTCCTCCATTGAGCATGTTGTTTCGTGAAAAAGATGAGATCACTTATTGTAGCACCTTTTTTTAGGGAGAAGTAGAGATCTGAAATAAGGGTTTCTGGGTGGAAATTAAGGAGTCTATGTTTAAAGCTTATATATATATGTATACATATATATATATATATATTATCTACTGGCGGTCGCCAGTAGATAGTTATAGTTAGGACCTATTTTCCATAGGAAATCCGCGACATTCTATCTGCAATAACGTTGGCGCCGGTTGACGAATCTTCGCGAAAGCTTCCAACTTGTTGGGGCGCTCCGGTCCGCTCCTATCCTGAAAGTCTCGGGTGATTCGTCAAGCGGGGGCCGAGAAAAAGGGGGTCCCAAAACACGTTTTCCCATTCATTTTTCCATAGGAACCTTTCATCGCAGCTACAGCCCGAACTGCTGAACGGAATTACACCAAATTTGGCAAAGAGGTAGCCCTTGGTTCAGTGTCGTGCCTTTTGCTTAAATGGTGTAAATCCGTTCAGTAGTTCCTGAGAAAATCAAAAGTAAAGTCACATATATATCTATGGCCGAGTAGGGTCCGCGTACCCTCCCGATCACGAGCTGCATGCTAATTGGCTGTCAAGTGGCTGTTAACACTCCAAATCAGGAAGTGTTGGCAGCCATTTTGTCCATAAGTGTGCAATGCGCAAAAGGGGGCAGGGTAGAAACACCCTGACCCCTAGGTCTGCTCAGGGGTCCCACAAGGACCCCCTGGGCAGAAAAAGCATTTTTTTTTTTTAAATCGGCGGTATGCGCTAGGGTGCGCGGATCCCGCCGAGAAAAAAAGAAACAAGTGCGCAAAACGCACAAAGGGGGCAGGGTAGAAACACCCTGACCCTGTAGGTCTGCTCAGGGGTCCCACAAGGACCCCTGGGCAGAAAAAGCATTTAAAAAAAATAGGCGGGATGCGCTTAGGGTGCGCGGATCCCGCCGAGAAAAAAACCGAAGCGCGGTCTCCCGCGCTCGTCGTCACTGGCCCCTGGGTGGGCCAAGTCCCGGGGGCATGCGGGGGTTTATTTATAATATGTGGGGGCCTCCAAGGCCCCCAAGCCCCGGGACCGTCACCCCACGAGGCTTTAAAAAAAATGGTGCGGGAGGGCTCTTGGCCCTCCCGCAGCCCCGGGACCGCCACCCCCCGGGGCTTCTTTTTAAAAATAATCACCTGTGTGGGGGCTCCAGCCCACCCACACGCCCGGGACTGCCACCTCCCCGGGCACTTAGAAACAAATGTGGGGTCCGTTTCGGACCCCAAAGCCCCGAGGACCACCACCTCCTGTGCAATTGAAGGGAAGGGGCCGCGCGGCCCCCTCCTGGAGCCTGTGGTGGCCCTGGGGACCGCCACCCCCAGGGCCGGCTCCTGCAGTGTCCCGGGTGCCTACCCTCAGGACACTGTAGTTTGCAATGACAGGACAGGAGCCTCGCGGCCCCGTCCTGTCATTGCAAACTGCTTTGGATATGGAAGCGAGAGCAGGGAAACCTGCTCTCGCTCCAATATCCAGCACATTGCTTTTTCCACACGGGGAGCTGCATGTTAGCAGCTCCCCATGTGGAAAGCAATGCCGGCTCCCGCAGGAGGCGGGGAGCCGGCATGGTCCGTGGGGAGTTGGGGTCCCCCACGGACCCCAAAGGATAGGGACAGCCCCGGGGATGGTGTCCCCGGGGCAAGTAGTGGCTCGGGAGGGGGCCACGTGGCCCCCTCCCCAAAAATAATACAAAAAAATAAATAAATAAAGGCCGGCCCCGGGGGATGGGGTCCCCGGGGCCAATAGAGGCCTTAGGAGGGGGACCACGCAGCCCCTTTCCCTACAGTATTTTTTTTTTAAAAAGGAAAAAGGCATCAGGCCCTGGGGGATGGGGTCCCCAGGGCCCCAAAAAGTAAAAAAGAAGGGGGGCCACACAGCCCCCATTCAAAAAAACAAAAAAGAAAGAAAAAGACACGATGGAGCATCAGGCCCCGCCCCCTCCCTTAACCACTCTGCAAACGCGCGCTGTGGCGCATTTTAAAGTGGGGAAATAATTCCCATTCAATACTGGGGGTCCCTGGGGGCCAACTAGCCCACCAGGTACCTCCAGTAAGCGCCACAGGGCTGGGTTGCAGAGAGGTGGTCCAGGCCACGCCCCTTTTACACCTCTCTGCAACGCAGCTCTGTGGCTCTTACTGGAGGTACCTGGTGGGATAGTTGGACCCCAGGACCCTCAGGATTCAAGGGGACTTAATCCCCCAACTTAGAACGCGCCACGGGGCGCGTTTGCACAGTGGTGAAGGGAGGGGGCGGGCTTCAGGTGACATGTGTGCAAACAGGCCCCGTGGCGCGTTTTAAGATGGGGAATTAAATCCCCTTCAATCCTGAGGGTCCCTGGGGGCCAAATAGCCCACCAGGTACGTCCAGAAAGCGCCACAGAGCTGCGTTGCATAGAGGTGCAAAAAGGGGCGTGGCCTCTGAACACCTCTCTGCAACGCAGCTCTCTGGCGCATACTGGAGGTATCTGGTGGGCTAGTTGGCCCCTAGGGACCCTCGGGATTGAGGAGGAATTAATTCTCCAACTTAAAACGCGCCACAGGGCACTGTTTGCAGACATGTCACCTCAGGCCCCACCCCTTCCTTCACCATTGTGCAAATATTCCTCTAAAATCAGCCGAACTACGAATTCCGATTTACTCACCTGTTATCAGGAGAGACCTCAGTGCTGCATCTTTGAGCCCAGTACTGATCCCGAAAAGTAATTTTAACCGTACTTACCAGTAACTTGAATTTCCTTCCATAGGATATCATTGCCTGCTTTTTGCTGAAAAAGTTTGTGTCGATTTTTGAAACATACAAATATTCCTCTAAAATCAGCCGAACTACGAATTCCGATTTACTCACCTGTTATTAGGAGAGACCTCAGTGCTGCATCTTTGAGCCCAGTACTGATCCCGAAAAGTAATTTTAACCGTACTTACCAGTAACTTGAATTTCCTTCCATAGGATATCATTGCCTGCTTTTTGCTGAAAAAGTTTGTGTCGATTTTTGAAACATACAAATATTCCTCTAAAATCAGCACAACTACGAATTCCGATTTACTCACCTGTTATCAGGAGAGACCTCAGTGCTGCATCTTTGAGCCCAATACTGATCCTGAAAAGTAATTCTAACCGTACTTACCAGTAACTTGAATTTCCTTCCATAGGCTAACATTGACTGGTTTCACTTGGAAATTCTTCTAAGTGTGGAGTTTTGGAACTTTATAATATTCCTCTAAAATCAGCCGAACTACGAGATTCCGATTTACTCACCTGTTATCAGGAGAGAACCCAGTGCTGCATCTTTAGCCCAGCACTGACCCTGAAAAGTAATTCTAACCGTACTTACCAGTAACTTGTATTTCCTTCCATTGGAATCCATTGTCTGGTTTTCAGCAGAAAAGTTTCTCTGTGTCGATTTTCACAAACTACAAATATTCCTTAAAAATCGCCTGTATGACTTAAACGCATTCTTTCAACTGTTTACAGGAGATGCACCAGTGCTGGATCCAGGATCCACCACTGAGTAAGAAAAAGTAACGATAACACTACTTACCTGCTAAGTGAATTTCCTCCCAAAGGATAACATTGGTGATTCTATGTGAAAAAGTTTCTAAGTGTCAACTTTTAAAATACAATAATATTCCTTAAAAATCACTACTGTAACCAAAACGCTTTTACTCAACTGTTTACAGGAGATGTCCCAGGACTGAATCTAGGATCCAGTCCTGTGGTTAGAAAAGTAATCCATAAAGTAACTAATTGCATTTAACTTGAAATTCACATTGAGCTCAATGTTGCATTGTGTTTGAAATTGTGTTGTCCATTGCAACAACTGTAACTACTGTACTTAAAAGTCTATTGCCTATTTGCAAAGTATTTAAACTAAAGTAATTCATTCTGAGAAAGTATATTTTGTAATGTAATGTATAATGTAATTACAATGTAATTTAAAAAATAAAATATCTAAAAATAAATAGTTTAAAAAATGTAGTAAATCAGTATCAAAAAATAAATATAACAATTAATACATTTAAAAATTGTCATTTACAAAACCTTTGAAATTCACTGAAAAAAACCATAGGTTTCAGACATGTTATAGTTAGGAATTAGCATTTAAAAAACCTTTGAAATTCACTGAAAAAACCATAGGTTTCAGGCACGTTATAGTTAGAAATTAGCATTTAAAACCTTACAAATTCACTGAAAAAACCATAGGTTTTAGGGACAGTTATAGTTAGTTGGACATTGCACTCGTACAAAACCCGTGAAATTCCCCCGTTATAGTTAGTTCAGGTAACTATAACTCGCGCCCCCGCAATGCACTGCTGATGACGTCACATATTACATCGTAATGTGCCCCTAAGTTTCTCGAACAAAAAGCAAGCATTAAAGTAATCCCATTTAAAAGGCCAACCAAGTGTAATGTCCAAAATCTATAGCAAAGTGGCAGATATAATTGAGCAAATGGGAAACAGAGGAGCATCTGGAGAAGGAGTGAAACTCTCACTGAAGCATCACAATTACTTATTTAATTATCTTTGCGAGTCCTTCTCCACGGAATGTAAAGAGCCATCGAAAACGAAACCCAATCATCCTTGGTACAACAAAAAATGCTGCCTAGCTAAGGCAGCCTTAATTAATAATAATAATAATACAGACACTTATAGAGCGCGACAGCTACCTCACCCATAGGTGTCCCAGCGCTAATTAAATCTATTAAAGCCAAAGATCGGGAACAAATAAAATGAGCAAGGAGAAATTATAAGCTACTGTTGTGCAAACCTAGATCTAATTGGGAGACTGAACTATGGCACGACCTGATTATCACAGCCAGAACAGGGGATAATAAATCATTTTGGAACATAGTAGCCCATATCAGCTGTCATTCATTAACCAAAGTCAATTTTCATCTTCAGACCTAAGTCTGGGTTGAGCATTTTCAGGGTCTGAATTTGGAAACTGACAAGGTTCCAAGTGCATCTTTAGATATAGAACTACCCAAGACTGAAGAAATACTGAGACCTTTAGTTATTACACTTAAGTATGACCTTGATGCCCTTGCTTCGATAGTCCCTGGGAAGGCCCCAGGGTCTGATTGCATACCAGGAGACCTGAATGCTTCGGAACCTCGTATATGGGGCCCTTATCTCAACTTGCTAATGAGTTGTATTTTGATGGGTGGTGAGCTACTTAAATCCTGGCACAATGCAGAGATTTTCCCATTCATAAGAAAGGCAGCCAGGAAGCCCCACGTAACTACAGGACGATTAGTCTAATTGAGGGGCTACAGAAGCTTTTCTGTTCCCAGTTTCACGGAAGGTCCAGGGATCCTGATCCCGGATGCTATTGCCCAAAAACATGGTTTAGATGGGTGGAGGAGATTAGCTCGCGGCACTGGAGCTTACGAGCCTCATTTATGTAACAGTACGGATTTAGTTGAGCATTTACTCCTCCTTAATTAGCATGTGTTTTAATAATCAAGAAAGAATCCCATTTGGTTTATGTTGGTTTTTTGGAAGAAAAAAGATTTTTTTATTCTTTTTATTCTTTTTATATTCTTGTTTTGAACAAACTTATTGGTTACAGCCTCATTTTTCCAGAATGTTATTTGGGTTACATTGTAAGTACTGCAACAGCCGACACATGTTTCGCCCTAAGTGGTCAGTATGACCAGAGCTTCCTCAAGGATTCTTAATACATAGGTAGATCAAGGTAGTTTCCTTTAAACATATTAAATAGTACGTCAATCTTCAAGCAAGTATGAAAATTGCAGATATCAGATACACCGCACCACTTAGAGACCTGGCTGCTCTACGGTCGGGGCTCAGTGCAAGCAGCAAAGCGCATCGAGCCGCTGTACTGTTGGCCTGCCAACAATAGTTTGTTCAAGACAAGAATATAAAAAGAATTTAAAAAAAAAAAATTCTTCCAAAAACCAACATAAACCAAATGGGATTCTTTCTTGATTATTAAAACACATGCTAATTAAGGAGGAGTAAATGCTCAAATAAATCCGTACAAAAGCTTTTCTGTTGCCAAATTGTGGGGAAACTTACTGAGTGGGCTAATGATAATAATATTCTATCAGAACTCCAAGCAGACTTTTGTCCGAAAATCAACACAATCGACCAGATATTGTTAGCGTCGCCTCTGTGGCGCGCATTCTAGGGCCCCCCCCCACTGTGGTACGATGTGGGAAACTACATTTTCCTGTTGCTAAATGGTGGCTGCGGTGTCCTGTAAATGTACATTAAGCACTGCAATATGTTTTCTTTGTATTTTCCTTTCATTGTTCATTTTCATTTATATGTTCTCCTTTTCCCTGCTGGATGTAACTATAGGGGACTACATATCCCAGAATCCCCACACAGCAGTCACTTTGGGTGTGGTTACCTATGGGTGTGGTCATATCCCAGAATCCCCACACAGCAGTCACTTTGGGTGTGGTTGCCTATGGGTGTGGTCTGCCTATAAAAGGAGCCACACCCATTGGACGTGGCTCACTATTCTGGATCCTGTGTGGAAGCAGCCTCTCTTTCTTCTGCTGACTCGTGAGTTCATTCCAATTTACTTTGAGCCTGCAGGTAAGCCTCTGTTGTTTGAAGGCTACAGAGTAACTTCATTTCCTTGTTGGGATTCGGTGCGCTTTGGAGCTCATTTGCTGCATTCTGTTTTTGGCAGCACACTATCGTGCGCTTTGGGGCTCATTTTGCAAACTACATTTTGGCAAGCATACAACAGTGCGTTCTGGAGTTTATTTTGACTATTGTATGATTACACTCACACTTTTGATTGCGCGTTTTGGAATTCATTAAAACATTGTGTTGTCGAGCATTAGGTCCAGCAATTACGATTTTGAGCTCTGGCTCATTTTTGCATATTGAGTTGGTGAACATAGGGACTAGTGCTCTGGGTCCATTTGGCATAGTGTATGTGGAACTTTCGGATTAGCCCTTTGGTGCTTTTGGTATGTTGATTTTTCAAGCGCTTGGGCAAGCTCGCACAGGAGCTCATTTGTGTACTGTGTCATAATTATGAGTATATGCTCTGTATATTATTGAACTTTACTGTTAGGAAGGTGTGATTGTAACACATTCCTTGGAAGTGTATTTTCTGTATAACTTGTATCACGGGCTCGTGATAAAGTAGAGACTCATTAGCAATAAGACTCCGCGTAGCAGAGTCTGGTACCTGAGAATTATTTATACTGATTGTTATTGTTTGTATGTTTATCTGTTTGTTTTACAGGTCTCCCTCCCAGCTGTTCCCTTCCTCAAACCCTTCCCCCACTTGGTCACTCTAACTTTCAGTGCTGTAATAGCATCCTGAATTGGAGGTACCGAGAGGTGGGCCCATAGAGCAACGTACAGACTCCGAGGAAGTGGCGCTCTGACAGAATAGTGAGCCCACGAATTTAATTCCTCCTGGTCTGTACGAGGCTTTATCATGGCCACTTTAGATGACCTGTTGAAAGTAATCACTCAAATGCAAAGAGATATGGTTGAATCCAAAAACGCAACTGCCGCTTTGGCTGATAAGGTAGCTCAACTACAATCTAAGGTAGGAGTTAGTGAGCAAACTCCTTTGCGGGGGGTTTGGAACAAAACTCCACTCCCTCCGGATTCTACACCTACGAACATAGCTGTAACCGTTCCTACTCCGATACCATTAGCTGCTCCAGAGCGTTTTTCTGGGGATTCAAATAAGGTTCAAATATTTCTTACTCAAGTAGAGTTACATTTCACTTGTAGACCAAGCGCGTTCCCTGATCCTCAATCCAGGATAGCATTTTGAATCTCATATTTGTCCGGAGACGCTGCTACCTGGGCAATTCCATTGGTTCGAAAAGACAGCCCATTGTTATATAACTGAAAACTCTTTGTACAAGAATTTGAAAACGTTTTTGACAGGAGAGCCGTGACTCTTTCAGAAGATCGAGAACTGTTAGAGTTAAAGCAAGGAAACAAAGATTTGGTTGTCTATTTATCACAATTTAACAGATTAGTCGCAGAAACAGCATGGCCTGAAGAGAAACGGTCAGCACTATTTTATCAGGGACTAAAAGATGACTTGAAAGATGTTTTGGCGCAGATCGATCCACAACCCACAAATTGCTCTGATCTCATTAACTTAACACTTCGTTTGGATCACCGCCTATCCTAACGAAAGGGAGACCAGAAAAAACCAGAGAAAACAATGTGGCGTTTTGACAAAACAAGGTCCTTTTCTAGTTCTAGCCCTACAAACAATGCACCAGAGCCTATGGAGATTGGGACATTGCGTCAACCATTAACGAAAGAGGAAAAAGAGTTACGTAGGAAAAACGGACAATGTTTATATTGTGGTCGCAAAGGACACTTTGTAAAAGAATGTCCAGTAAAACCAAAAGGTAAGGGACCACCTTCCACTAAAAGTGTTGCTAGTTTGGAACACAGTCAGAAAAACTGACACACCCAAGAAGTAAGGAAGGGTTACACTTGGGTGTCGTTACCATCCCTTCACAGCCTATGAGTACCATGTTAAACATTCCTAAGACAGCACATTTCCGAATTGAGGTAGAAATTTGTTTTCAGACGAAAAAACACACGATGAGTGCTTTAATAGACTCTGGCGCGACAGGAAATTTCATAGATGACTCCACAGCAAAACAACTGCAGATTCCTTGCAAGAAGAAGCTAACCCCTGAAGTCGTGCAAGCAGTAGATGGCAGTATACTGTCAGGAGGCCCTGTGTCGTTGCAAACAACATTAATACAGTTAATTTGCCATGATCATATCAAAGACGAAAAACATTCAGAGGAAATCATATTCGACATAATTCAGGCACCACAGTATGGTCTTATTTTAGGAACACCATGGCTAACGCTTCATAATCCTCACATCGATTGGGCCAAAAGAATCATGCATTTTACCTCATCCTTTTGCCATGAACACTGTATAAAGGAAAAGATCACCATGCCATCTACTCTACACGTAGCAACTGCGGCAGAAAAAGACACTGAATTACCCTGGCAGTATACAACGTTCGCAGACGTATTTGATGAGCAAGAAGCAGACGTTTTACCGCCTCATCGACAGTATGACTGTCAAATTGATTTAGTACCAGGCTCCATCATCCCAAGTTGTCGGATTTATGCTCTCACCCGAGCAGGAGAATCAATATCTGAGAGAATACCTGGACCGTTACTTAGCAAACGGATTCATTCGACCCTCTAAATCCCCTGCAGCGTCGCCACTTTTTTTTATTCCAAAAGCAAATGGCAATCTGAGGGCTTGTATAGATTACAGGGCATTGAATAAGATCACTGTCAAAAATAGATACCCCTACCTCTGATTCCAGTTCTTCTGGATCAAGTTAAAAAGCTGTAATCTATACAAAATTAGATCTACGAGGAGCATACCATTTGGTGCGCATCCGTTCTGGCGACGAATGGAAGACAGCTTTTAAAACCAGATATGGTTTATATGAATACACTGTGATGCCATTTGGACTTTGTAATGCGCCTGCCGCATTTCAATTCTTTTTAAACGACGTCCTAAGAGACTATCTGGACTTATTCGTAATCGTCTATATAGATGATATACTCATTTATTCCAATAGCGTACCAGAACATGAGCAGCATGTAAAGACAATTTTGTTAGCTCTACGAAAGAATCACCTCTATTGTAAAATAACTAAGTGTGAGTTCCATGTCACCACTGTTGAATTTCTAGGGGTAACGCTATCTCCTTTGGGGAATGCAAATGGCGGAACGGAAAATTAAAGCAGTTACAGACTGGCCTACACCTACTTCAGTAAAAGATGTACAATGTTTCCTTGGTTTCACCAATTTTTACCGAAGGTTTATTGACCAATTTTCCAATACTGTGGCACCTATCACAAAACGGCCAACTCTTGGCAAGGACATCAAAACTCTGGTGACTGCCTGTGATACATGTGCTAGAAATAAAGCAGATCACTCAAGACCTGGAGGGCTATTGCAACCACTTCAGACTCCCACGAAACCATGGGAACATATCACTCTCGATTTCATTGTTGGTCTCCCAATGGTGCAACGTTGTACAGTCATTCTGGTTGTAGTGGATAGTCTAACAAAATACGCACATTTCATCGCTTGTACAGGTTTACCTACGTCTGGCCAATTAGCTACCCTTTTGTTGCAACATGTGGTACGTTTACACGGCCTTCCAAAAATCATCCTTTCCGATAGGGGGTCACACTTCACCTCCCAATTTTGGCAGACGTGGTGTAAGGCACTTAAAGTTTCATCCACATTGTCCACATGTCATCACCCACAAACTGATGGTCAAACGGAGCGCTTGAATCAGACGCTAAAACAATATCTCCGTTGCTATGCTGATGAAGCAGTCAACTCTTGGGTGAATCTTCTTTGGTTAGCGGAATTAGCCTATAATAATGCTTATCATTCATCCACAGGTACTACTCCTTTTTTTGGTCTGTATGGTCATCATCCACATACCTTGCCGATCACCATACCTACTACAATGGACAGTACTCCTGCCGTACAGACTACGTTGCAGGACATTCAACGGACTCAATCGCAAATATATAGACATCTGGAGAAAGCCAAGACAAAATATAAACAGCAATATGACAAACGTCATTGTCTTGGTCCAATATATCAACCAGGTGAGAAGGTGTGGCTCGCCACCAAACATTTCGCCTTCAAACATAAGCACATGTTTCATCCTAAGTTCATAGGCCCTTATCGTGTGATTAAACAGGTGAATCCGGTCACTTACAAGTTGGCCTTACCACACGCTTTACGTATTCACCCTGTATTTCACACTTCCTTGTTAAAGAAGGCCTCTCAGCGCTGTCGCCCTTGTCCTTCCCCGCTGTTGGTTCGCGGAGACTGGGAGTATGAGGTGAAAGCCATCCTAGACGCTAAACGGTGAAACAACTCTGTGTGGTATTTAGTATCCTGGAAAGGTTATGGTCCGGAAAATGACTCTTGGGTGCCTGATCGGGATGTGCATGCACCTCGTCTTCTTCGACGCTTTCATCTCCTCCATCCTTCAAAGCTGGGCCCTAGAACGCGCTTGGGAGGGGGGAGTACTGTTAGCGTCGCCTCTGTGGCGCGCATTCTAGGGCCCGCCCCCACTGTGGTACGATGTGGGAAACTACATTTTCCTGTTGCTAAATGGTGGCTGCGGTGTCCTGTAAATGTACATTAAGCACTGCAATATGTTTTCTTTGTATTTTCCTTTCATTGTTCATTTTCCTTTATATGCTCTCCTTTTTCCCTGCTGGATGTAACTATAGGGGACTACATATCCCAGAATCCCCACACAGCAGTCACTTTGGGTGTGGTTACCTATGGGTGTGGTCATATCCCAGAATCCCCACACAGCAGTCACTTTTGGTGTGGTTGCCTATGGGTGTGGTCTGCCTATAAAAGGAGCCACACCCATTGGGCGTGGCTCACTATTCTGGATCCTGTGTGGAAGCAGCCTCTCTTTCTTCTGCTGACTCGTGAGTTCATTCCAATTTACTTTGAGCCTGCAGGTAAGCCTCTGTTGTTTGAAGGCTACAGAGTAACTTCATTTCCTTGTTGGGATTCGGTGCGCTTTGGAGCTCATTTGCTGCATTCAGTGTTTGGCAGCACACTATCGTGCGCTTTGGGGCTCATTTTGCAAACTACATTTTGGCCAGGGGTGGGCGGAATTTGCGGAGTTGCGTTCCGCAAAATTCCACGAAATGGCAAGAAATCTCCGCGAGCACGCGGAATTTCGCGTGCTCGCGGAGATTTTGCTGCGCCTGTGTTGTTCATTCTGGGACGATGCTCGTCTGCCCCTGAGAGTGACCCTGCATAGATTACAACTTGTAATCTATGCAGGATCACTCTCAGGGGCAGACGAGCATCGTCCTAGAATGAATCCTGCCCTGCATATTTATCCACGAAGATGTTCGGGAAGACGTTGCATACCACTAGTGTATGCGGGCAAAACGGACGGGGCTTCCATGCGAGTTCACATACAGCCGTTCCAGCTGTGATATTACAACAAGGGCTGTACGGCCTTGGAAAAGCTGCCCAGCTGAGTTACAGAAATAAAACAATTACTAGTGCGTCACGATAATATGCCAACTTTAAAATGCTCTAATAATGGCAAGAGTGAAGGCAGAGATCACATGGTCGAGCTGCCAGCAGCAAAAAGAAGGATATGGTGGGCTTTGGGGGCTCTCCGTATGAGGACACGTGTGCAGTCTGCATTGGTATCCAACACCAAGGTTTGCTGGGGAGTGTAGTTCTCTTTTCTCTATTCGGTCATGTCATGTCTATATGACGTCTATCAAAAATAAACAGCAAGTAAAAAAGCTGATTGGGAGCCTCGGATCCTGTCAATCAATTACAAAACACCTGGCTATTCAGAGTACTTAGTGTAGAGTAGTCATATGGCCGCTAGATGGCACTGAGCACCTATAAATGCAGGGAGGGTGTGCTGCAGCCATAGTGCGCATGCTGCTTCTGCCTTCATCCTCTAGCTGTACTCGCATCCTCCCCCTCGCCCATCCCCCACGTTACTTCACCCACCCATGGCCCCTCTAGCCAGTGTGCTGGAATCCGTAAGCCGCGCAAGACGGTAGTGACAGAAAAACACAATAAATAAATCGAACCAAAAAATGTCTTTGCGCTCGGGCTTCTAATATGGTCTAAACCTGAAGTCGGCTAGCGCAGCCTTCAGCTCGGGGCTGGACTGGAGGGGCGCTGAACTGGGCCATTTCCTCTTTACAACATGTTGTTCAGACAGGACTTCACTCATCTGACCATTTCGAAATAGCTAATGTTTGACGGTAGATCTGGGCAGAAAGCACTCCTGCTTAGCCTCGACCTTGTTCACAAATTTTTTGTGCTGATTAATGCATTACAGAATTTGAACTTCAACTCGGGCACCTGCTTTATTTATATCTGGAAGTGCTTCCAAGCCCCCGAATTCCGTTCCGCCGCGGATCGCGGAATTTTCGACATTTCCGCGTTCCGCGCGGAACGCGGAAATGCCGAAATTTCGCAAGTTCCGCGAGCGGAACGGAATTTGGCGCCCACCCTTAATTTTGGCAAGCATACAACAGTGCGCTCTGGAGTTTATTTTGACTATTGTATGATTACACTCACACTTTTGATTGCGCGTTTTGGAATTCATTAAAACATTGTGTTGTCGAGCATTAGGTCCAGCAATTACGATTTTGAGCTCTGGCTCATTTTTGCATATTGAGTTGGTGAAGATAGGGACTAGTGCTCTGGGTCCATTTGGCATAGTGTATGTGGAACTTTCGGATTAGCCCTTTGGTGCTTTTGGTATGTTGATTTTTCAAGCGCTTGGGCAAGCTCGCACAGGGGCTCATTTGTGTACTGTGTCATAATTATGAGTATATGCTCTGTATATTATTGTACTTTACTGTTAGGAAGGTGTGATTGTAACACATTCCTTGGAAGTGTATTTTCTGAATAACTTGTATCACGGGCTCGTGATAAAGTAGAGACTCATTAGCAATAAGACTCCGCGTAGCAGAGTCTGGTACCTGAGAATTATTTATACTGATTGTTATTGTTTGTATGTTTATCTGTTTGTTTTACAGGTCTCCCTCCCAACTGTTCCCTTCCTCAAACCTTTCCCCCCACTTGGTCACTCTAACTTTCAGTGCTGTAATAGCATCCTGAATTGGAGGTACCGAGAGGTGGGCCCATAGAGCAACGTACAGACTCCGAGGAAGTGGCGCTCTGACAGATATTTCGACTATGCGTAATCCACTAGAAAACTGTGATATTAGAGAAGGACTACTTGCATGTGACATTTGTCAATGTTAAATCAGCTTTTAATTTAATTCCTCGCCACATGCTCTGGGGAGTTCAGGGTGCCATGGGAGTCCCTGGTAATATTTTATCAATCCTAATAAGATTACATGGAGGTGAATTATGCCCGAGTAAGGTATGGCAGTAAGGGGGAGTTGACTAGTTGTATTAGAATAGAGAAGGGCATTTGTCAGGGCTGTGTTTTGGACCCAACTCTCTTCTCTTTATATATCAATGATGTTGGGAAATATCAAGACTTCCCTGGCAAACACTCCCCAAAAATAGGAGCATTTAGAGTACCGGCGTTATTGTTTGCAGATGACACACTCCTCTTCTATAAAACCTCTGATCAACTGCAAGCTTTGATTGATCATTTTGAAATTTTTTGTTTGGAAAGGGGGCTGGAATAAAGACAAAAAAACAAAATATATATCTTTTAACCCGTATAAATCTATGAAGGTGTGCAATAAAGCACAAAATGAAATACATGAGCAAGTGACAGGTTTTAATTGTTTAGGAGTTAGGTTGACTAGTAATGTTTCTTCGTCAAAGCAGATTAACAAGAGCGCGCTAAAGTTTCAGTGGCAGCCTATGGCTATCTCGAAATTTTATAAGAATACAAAGTCAAGAATTCTTTCTCCAGCCCTTGAATTATATAACGTTAAGGCTAAGGGCGTTAATGTTGATGTACGCAATGAGACATGTATGTGCAAAAATGAAATCGAATCACTGTTGTTGAAATCTCCCAATATGACCTCTCCATCAACCCCTAGTCAGAAATATGTGGTCAGGCAGGTTCTGCAACCCAGGCCTGAGTTTATTGATTGACAGATTACAGGTAGGATGGCACGTAACCAGCAGGACAAATGCGCGAACAGGAAAAACCCAGATTAGTCCCCAGATAGGCAGTGACACCACAATGGTCCGGGGAGATTGGCCCCAAAAAAATGCACATGGCCGGAGGGGCGTTCGTTCCCAAAACATAAAGTTGGATGTCACATGGTTAGGAATGCTCAGCAAAACAGAACACAGCACACACAGTGATCATGTGCTCCCCATGCTGGATATCTGGACACTTTACCCACTGACCCTCGTGTTCACGCAAGGTCGAGAACCACCTGCCTTTGTCATCGGGTGGTAATGATTTTTGACTCCATGACTAGGCCTACATCCTCTCCCAAAACAGGATCTATGAATTGTTTTATGATGCTCCAAATAAATGTATATAAAGACGCTCAAAATGATTATACTTTGTGACAGTCCTTTGACCCAGACGCTGTAACTGTGCTCCCAGCTGTAGTGTTTGATTAAACCAACTGTTCCTGTTTTGCCAAACGTCTCTTGTCTTTATTTTTTCAAGGTAAATTCATATTCGAGCAACATTTTGATAAGCCTGATAGGAGAGATTGGTGCTTCGAACCCAACTGCAGCTGAATGAAAGGACCCCGCTCTGATGGATTCACATCAGTGCAGCAAGGAAGGTGAGCAGATGCCTCAATTGACTGAAAGTTCTGTTGAATCCGCGGGGCAGAGGTCCGTCCTGAAATCGCTGTCAATTGAGCAAGAGACTACATCTGATCCTTAGTCCCAGCATTTGGCGTATGGCAAATTAGGAAGAAGCACAAAAATGTAAACTGAGCTCCCTGCCACTAACAGAAACCTGACATATTGTCTGCTTTATGTGCCTGAATTGAGTAGTTGCAAGGTGGCCTCTGAGGGAACACACTAGGAAAGGTGAAGGTTGTTTGTCGCTTGGACCCTGGGAGTAACACAGTCGGTATGCTTGTCCCCTGGGTGTGATACAGCGGCAAGACATCACCACTTGAACCACTGGGCATGACACAGACAGTACGCATAGGCCCTGGGTGTAAATAGGGCAACACCTGGATCTTATTTGTTAGTCTAAAAGGTTTTTCTCAGTGCTACAGGTTTCTTAACAGTGTTTGTATCTGAAAGAAGGTTGAGGGGTTATTCGCTTGGACCGCTGGGCGCAAAATAGATGGTACACATGACCCCTGAGTGTGATATAGGGTGTGATTCATAAATTAGGGAAAATTTGGACCTTGGAGATTAGGTGTAGCTTGTGCTTGGCCAAGGAGGGCCTGTGGTTGTCAAGTTGTTCCCCCTTTCTGAGTAAATTGTTGTTATCTTTGTCCCGGAGCCGATATTGACAGACTATCTGGCTCAATTAGTCCTGTGTACCATGCAGAGCCTCCCCTCGTCATTGGGTTGCATGTGCTAAGGTATTTTTTGACAAAGTCATAATTTTTTCTCTGTCAGTTTATTTTCTCTCTTTCTTCATTGTGGTTATTAATTGATGCATTAGCGATGTTGTGGTGCGGAACATTGTTGCAATTGCATGTCTTGTCTTGAGTGTTGTGTTTTTGTGTGTGCTAATTCTTACAACCATTTTTCCACATCTACTGTTTTTCCTAAATTCCCACATTTTGAACTAACAATTGCACGTTTTTTTTTAGGTTATGATCCTTCATAGGCATTTTTTGTTAGTGTTCGTGAAATGTCTTTACTGATGCACCTATAGAAATAGTATTGAACTCGGAGAAGTAGTTGTAACCAGTAATCCTGTGTATTTATTTCCCCAACGAACAGAGTAGAATCTAATATTAATATTAATACATCCTGAGACGTTAGAGCGTATCAGTCCCTTAAAAAGTTCCCAGTTATCATGGAGTCACCGCTAAAGCACATGCAAGCTCGGTTCCCCACACAGATAAAAAAACTTAGCGAGTATTGCGAATGGCACGCACACACAAAGGCACACGTGTTCCCCTGGCCAGAGGGGGGAACCATTGACACTAACATAATCGAACACACAAAAACACACATTCGGACCAAATACATAAGACAAAAGAAGACCAGAAGAGAGATGCTGCTATGGGCCATCTTTGAGGAGGCCCAGACCGACAATCTCATCTTAGAATCCTCAAGTAAGGCGTCTGCGCCTCCCCCACCGTATGAAGGAATGGAGGTGCTCTCTCTGATGACTGCCATCCCCGCATTAAGTTGCACTAATCCACCAGTCGAGGGAGATGGTGGGCCCCTCACCGAACATCAAACTACTAGATCCAGACGAGGGAGGCCAACAGGCCACCACACCCAAGCAATTCCAGCTGCACCCCAGCCCAGTGCTAAAGCTCCCTGAAGCTCAACCCCCCATCCATCATGTCTGACCCATCGAACCCCAGCAACACAGAAACATGCACTCCCACTCATCCAAGTAAAAGCACTCGGGTGACTGGGAGATTCATAGCAGTACTAGACAGCAACACAACTAGTGGGGTCAAAGAAAGGGGCCCCAGTCCTCCGGGATCAGATGATAAAAGGGGAGCTGCAGGGTATGCTTAGGCAGCTGAAGGGACAACAGAAAGCAAGCTTAAGGGCAAAGTCCTACCCAGAAGAACAGTGCCTAGCTCAGAACAAAGGAGGCAACCCAGGTGGGAGTTGGAGGAGAGGCGTGAATTAAGTATGGAGAGAGAGAGAGCTTTCACCCTGGGAACTCAGCGAGAGAACAGAGCAGCACACCCTCCACCTGAGGAGAGCAGGGATAGGGATAGAGCACCGCTTGGAGAAGAGTCTGAGGCAGAAGGGAGGCTTCTGCCTGGGACCCAAGCCTCACCATTATCGGGTAGAAGAGGGGCCGACCAGGTGAAAAGGGATCAAGGTAAGCTGGTACAGATTCAATTAAGATGCAGGAAAAGTAACATGACACCTTTGTATGCGCATAAGGAAAGCAGCGATGAAGATGTCCGCTGCTCCACCTTAACGTGCGGTATAGACAAACTGACCCCAAGGGAGATAGTGACCAGAGAGGAAAGCGAGACCTTCACGCAACTATTTTGCCATCTGCTAGCTCACTGAACCAAAAGGGAGGACCAGTATGATAGACCCTGGCCGAAGGAAGGATCCTTCGAACCAGAGGACATGGCTAATGCAGAGTACTGTATCTGGCATGAAGGGGGAGATCCCAAGTGGAACTTCTCCTACATGCAGGATTACCTAAGAAAAAAATGGGAGTGCTACCTTGGAGAGAAACCAACAGTGCTTCCCCAAGCCAAAATGTGCCTGTTACTGCAGAAGGGCACGTCAGAGACCATCTATGTGCCATGGGCCCAGATGGATAAGGAAGGGCCTAGAACCAAATTGCCACCAATGATGAATGGGGCGGGGAAATTGATCTCATGTATTGAGAAGAACACTGCGGGATAAACCTAGCAATAGGCGATGTAAAATGCCTGCTAGGCAGTCTCATCGGAGAGCAGACCAACACTGTGTTTACCTGAGCCCGCATCCCAGCAGTCACTCTGACAAACACCAAGCATGGCGGGACTGTATTCAATTTATACAGACACCCAATATGGACATCCCCGCTGGAAATATTGCTTGATCACCCAGATGTAGAAGGATTGATGGCAGAGAGTATGATGCCGCAGGAGACCATAACGGACTTTCTAGACAGAATGAGGGAACGATAGGGACAAGAGACGGGAGAGCCATGGACCGATACGGGCCCCCAGTTCATATACTTCTACAACAACCTCAAAAAGGGGCTGCCCACCGAAATACAAAGTGGATTGGACAGCATGGTAGGGTTAGACACCAAACCTGGGTGGGAAATTTAGGCCCACATATTACATATTACAGAAAGAAACAGGAAAAGGACAGGGAAAAGCAGGTGCAAGCCCAGAGAGAGACCACCAAGTTGATCCAACACAAATTGAAAAAGACCGCCCTCGAGTGCGCCAAGTTGGCCACTAACATACAAATGGCGCCTGTCTTGAAGGGGGCTCCACCACAAAATCCCAGAGGGTTTCAACCCAGTTATAATGGCAGAGGTCAGGGAAATTGGCAGCAGACGGACCTTAGAGAGTATTATTATTGCCACCGAATGGGCCACATGGCCGACCGCTTGAAAGCATTTCACAAGCAGAGATCGATAAATCTGGACCAGTCCCCTCAAAATCCCCATCCTCAAAACCAAGCCCAAGGTAACCAAAATGCACTGTATGCTTAGCCGCAGAGAGGGCAGACGGCCACTGCACCACCGCAGCAGGGTGCAGGTGGTTGATCAAATAAATACATGACAACAGCTGCAACAGACAGGGACTCCAGCCCAACAAGGACAGCCGCAGGGAGGGGTAACTGTCTGGGGAGGCAATGCCTTTACACAATAGCAACACCCACTTTTGCAGTAAGTTCAAACCCCCAATGTAGAACATACACTTCACGAACCCCCCAAACACATTTTAAAATAAAGACTAGTAAGACAACTTTAGGATTTCCAAAGACTTTACATGCATATGGGAAACTCAGAATGCTGTTCATTGTGTTGATCAGTAATCCGCACTAGAGTCTACCATTCGGGTGCCTGCAGGAGCCTATGCCCCCGGTCTGCTGCTGATCACCTGGTGGAGGGTTGACCGGCCACGCCCCGGGAGGTGGGCAGTCAGATGAGGGGGCTGGGCGGCTCCCCATAAAAGCAGGCACCCAGGTCCCCTCACCCAATTCCAATTAGGACAGGTTCCAATAACCAGATCGAAAGGACCCCATTCTCGGGTGTCCGGCCCGGGACCAAAATTCTTTCACGGAATGTGATCTTAACTCCATCCAACAGCGTCCAGGCTAATGGAGGCCCTTTCTCAGTTCCAAAATGAAGCAATGTTCCAGTATCAGGAGGCAGGTTTCCAGCACATGTGTGATGATGAAGACCCCATAATGTCCAATGCGCGCATAGAACTCCGACCATTCCAAAACCAACACATGGTGCTGAGTCAGTAAGGAATTCACCAGAACAATCGGTAATCCCAGTCCATTACCTGTATTGTGCGAAATTAGAAGAGTTCTGGACTTGCATCGGACTCTTCATTGAGCAACATTCTTCCTCCTCTTGTCACAACTCGCTCCCTGCATTCTCGTGCTCACCACCAGGGGGCTGAGTTGTGAGGCTCTCCAGTGTTCTAATAAGCTTCCAGACCCTACCCTTCATGCATATACTGACTTCCAGTCATTTGGATTCTACTTGCAAATTGCCATCCATTACCAATTCATGCCGGGTTTTGTGAAAGCCAGCCTGCTCATGTTTGACACTCTGTTACCTAGAATTCTCTGCTCACTGCTTTGTCTCCACCCCTGCAGGCCAAGGATGGGTGGAGGAATTCAGCTCACCTGTGGCTGGCTGCTGCTAGCCTGCTCACACCTGATGCATGTGATTACTGTGAGCTCTTTTAAGCCCCAGCTCCCTTCAGGCCAAGGTTGGTCATTACAGCTGTGTACCGGTGAGAACGACTCTTGTTTCCAGTGCTTCCTGAGCTTTTGATATCCTTGTTTCCAGTGTTTCCTGAGCTTTTTGATATCCTTGTTTCTAGTGTTTCCTGAGCTTTAGTTATTCCTTGTTCCTGAGCTGCTGCTGTTTATCTTGCTCCTGAATTAGCACTGCTTGCAGTGCTACCTTGACTCCTGAGCCTTAGCATTCTTTGATCCTGAGCTGCAGTAGTTTCCCTTGTTCCTGAACTAGCACTGCCTGCAGTGCTACCTTGACTCCTGAGCCTTAGCATTCCTTGTTCCTGAGCTGCAGCAGTTTCCTGTGTTCCCGAACTAGCACTCCCTGCAGTGCTGCCTTGGTTTTTGAGCTTTTGTTCAATTCTTGTTCCAGCTCCAGCACAGCCTTCAGTGCTACTTTGTTTTCTTGACTCCTGATCCACCACTATTATAGTATACCCTTGTAGCCTCCCCTTCCGTTTATCCTTTTCTAGTCCCTGCCTTTCTTCCCATTTCCTTAGTTCCAGTTCCTAGTTTGCTGTCTTTCTATTCTGCTGTTTTGCTTCTTTTACCTTGTATGTTTGTTACTTGCTTTCTGCCAAGTGTGCCCTGTGATTTCTTCCTTTCCTATTAAGCACTCCTTCTTGCTAGCTCCATGTCTATTGTGCTTGTGTTTAGTTCTATCCCCTTGCTGTTATTACCATGCGTGTTCCTGTTTGATCGCCAAGATCCGTAGGCACAGCTGACTACCTAGGTGGCGTTTCTTGTTCACTGTGAGTATTGTCTTTGAGTTACATTTATAACATCACCATTGGTATTAGCTCCACAGACCTTGCCTTTGCATGCATATCCTATATGTCAGTATCTGTAACAGAAATTGTGGGTGAGGAACTTACTGAGCTTCAGTCTTACCGTGTGGAGCTCCTGAGTGCTTTACCCCACATTCCCTTTATTGTTAATGTTTATTTATATATGTGTATTGCACAGTCGTCCTGGGTGTAGTGATTCTGAATGCTGAACCGCCTCATGAGTGCCTGTCCTTTCTGAGTCTTAGCCATCTTGTTCCTGCGTGCAGGCTTCCCCTTTGGATCCCTTTTCTCCTCTGACTTCCTGTGTGATCCTGGGCAGTGCTGTACTCCTTTTTCTGCTTCATTTTCTACCCAGTCGCCAGTCATTGCTCAAGTCCCTGACTGTGTCCCAGACAGTCCAGACAGTCCCTGACACCTCTCCCTTAAACTTCTCCAAACACCCAAAGCCTGCTCGTCGGGTCATGTCCCTCTAAAACAATCAAGACAGCGTGTCGCCGGTTGGAAGTCACTGGCCACAGCCGGGGACAGCAGGCCCAAAGATTCCTGCATAGGACACAGTTGAAGGGAAAAGGCAGTGCCGGGAAGGAGGGAGTCCACAAAACTCTTTCACAGCTCTGTGCGAGGTACTCAGAAATAGGCTCACCAGTGTATCCGGCTTAGCGATCAAGCTGACAACACACAAGACCTTACACACACACCGTCTAGGGGAGCAGATAAGCCCAATCTTGGGCACCACCACATCAGAGACATATGGGGGTCGAGGGGCAGCTCTTTGACCCCCTCCAGTACACGACATTGGAAATACCCAAATCATATGAGAACCTAGGGTAACACGTGAGATACCAGCAAAAAGAAGCCCAAAGCTAGCCCAAAAAGAACCCTCTAGAAAACGGGTGTAGTCAAGAAACCTGCTGCCGTTATGGAGGGTCCCACTTCACGCTATGTGCATGAAATAGAGGGGTATAAAGTGACACCAGAGCACGCTGCGATCACTCACAACACCAAATTACGACACACCCCCTCTTTACACATCACCCCATGCATGTGTAGGTAAAAAGGCACTCCCCACACTCCCTCACTAAGGAAGACAGGATATTAGATGTCTTGTGACACCCATGAAACATTAGTTAAAAGACCCAGACCATTCACAGGCTCACGAAAACCACCCCTTAACAAAATATATCCTTTCCGGTCATGGTGAGGGGGGAGAACTGATAACCCGTAAACAAGATTGAAGGTGACCCATGAATAAACACCCATTATCTCTAAAAAATCAGACATCCTGATTGAGGGGCACCTTCCGGCGCTCGAAGAGGTTTGAATGTACAAACACATCCCTAAAAAGATAGGCACATGAATCCCCAAAAAGGATTGATGTTGATACATAAGGATGCAAATGTTTTCTAAAGCTTAACCAACAAACAACAGCTCTTATCCAACAGGTTTGCAATCGTGCCACGAAAGTGCACCACCCTTACAGCAGCCCACCATCTCTCCAGCAACCAGTTCCATAATCCTAACAAAGACCCAAGTGTTCAAGTCCAAGACCTCGAACTTTTATCAAACTTTTATATCAAATTCTTTTCAAAACTTTCCTAAGTGAAGAAATCCCCCAAACATTGGAGGACTACAGACATCTTTCCTAGATCCATCCCCAAGATCTGCAATGTTCCGTAAGTTATGTATTGTTGTACAATTGCATATCCTGTTTTTACTGTGGGTGTGGTCACATCCATATGTTGACAAAGATCTGCCTAGTCAAATGGATTCCGCCCCGACTTTTGCACAGCGTTTGCATAGGGACCTCTCCCATGTCACCTATAATTACACTGAACACAACACTATTATTCCACAGGCACTGCACAGCACACTGTTACAAAACACAAGGCATCAGCATGTGACCGCCATGGGCGCTCAAGCATTAGCTGAGTCATGTTACGTATGTTCGCTGATGCCACATGCAGCAGGCACAGACAGACTTTACTTGTCTCAAGAGGTAGCCCTCAAAAAAGCAAAATGCCTTCTCCCCCTGTACCTATGTAGGATTAGGGCCAAGATACAACCCAACAGAGTAGAACCCCATAGAGTAGTAGTGAATGTGACCCGTTACGAGAACAATCCCACGGCACTGTACCTCTTCACTGATCCTAGCAAGGTTCAAACAGAGCTAGATAGGATGTGCAGGTGGGCACCATAGGGGAGGATTCTGTTTGGCCCGATACATTGCAGAAATGAGATTCTTAGAGGTAGCAAAGCCACAGCACCAGTGCCCAAACACGTCCACTCCCACTTCAGTCTGTTGTCCTAGGGTGGCCCTTAGCGTGTCTGGTGCCGTCTTCTTAAATAACAAATGGATGCTGGACATTGAGTTCCAGTGTAGGGCCATCCCCCTTGATGATACGAAGGGAAATGAGTCTTGTAGGGGAGGGTTAAGCAAAAGCATAGATAACCCATGCCAGGAAATATGGGATACTGAGATAGATATGCACACATGGTTGGAAGGGAAAGGGCAACCCAAAATTGTATGGAAACTTACACTGTATTCCTTGTGTTTCAGAGATTAAGGAATGATTCCACTTGGCACAAATGAGAACTGTGGCGCAATACTGCAAATACCAGACATTAGATGGGCCACATCCACGCTGATGGATACCTACTGGCAATGCAGTGAATTTGCCTACACCCAGCTCGTCCCTGGATGGCTGGACCTGTGCTCCTTGGTCACCATACACACCCCTACCCTGGTCATTCCTGGAGATCTGTCAGAGTTGTACCAACATCCGCTACAGAAGAAAACAACTCTATTGCATCAGGCTCGAGAAAAAAAGAAATGCTGATTACTTTGGCTTGGCTCAGTTCAAGGACAATCCAGAAGAATTCAGACAGTTTTCTGACACACAAGTCAATGTGGGAGGGTTCATACCATTCTTCACCATGCAGCGTGCAGACAAAAGCAAACGCCCGCTGGTTGCAAATACCCAGATGGGAAAATATGAAAATGATGAACAGTACTGCGTTCGGCCTTAATGCAATCAAGGAAGCACAAAGAGCCATCCGACTCATGGTAATGCAACATCGGTATGTGTTGGACTTGATGACCGGAATGGAGGGATGGGTGTGTGCCAAGATCGGTGCGTCCTGTTGTATGTTCATCTCAGGCAACTACATGAACAATGGGGCTCTGACTCTTGCATCCAAGCACTGCATGGTTTACAAATCAACATGGTTACATAGGGAGGTGCCCCAGAGCAGGACTGGTACATCAGTTGGTTCGCCTGGCTCCCCCTGTGGGTGACAGGACTGTGCACATAATTGCTGCCTATTCTCATTGTTGTACTGTTCTTGTGTGGTTTCCTACAAGTGGGGGGTTCCTGATGTAAAACCACAGTCCTCAACTGGGTAGAATGCAAATAACTAGGGAAGTAGTAATAGCTAAAACTGAAACACAACAAGTCCCTAACAATGTGACTGTCATGAAGTATGGGTTAAATGAGGTAGTTGAAAATTCAACTAGAGGGAGGAATCTTAATATTGATATTGTGTACGCAATGATACAAGTATGCACAAAAACGAAATGTAATCACTGTTGTCGAAATCTCTCGATAGAACCTCTCCATCAACACCGAGTCAGAAATACGTGGTCAAGGAGGCCCTGTGACCTAGGCCTGAGGCTGCTGATTGATAGATCACAGGTGGGGTGATACGTTACCAGCAGGACAAATACGCGAACAGGAAAAACCCAGATTAGTCCCGCAGATAGGCAGTGACACCACAATGGTCCGGAAAGATTAGCCCCAATAAAACGCACAAGAGGGTCACATGTTCCCAAAACACCATCAATTTAGATACCACATGATTTTAGGAACACTTAGCCAACAAGAACGTTGCACACTCAGTGATAATGCAATCCCCATGCCGGACATCTGGACACTTTACCCACTGGCCCTCATTGTGTCCAAGGAAGGTCAAGACCCACCTGCCTTTGTCATCAGGTGGGGAGGATGTGTAGCTCCATCCCAAAATAGGATCTATGAATTGTTTTAGGATGCTCTAAGAAATGTATATAAAGATGCTCAAAACAATTATACTTTGACACAGTCCTCAGACCCCGGCTCTGTAACTGTGCTCCCGGCCGTAGTGTTTGATTAAACCAACTGTTCCTGTTTTACCAAATGCCTCTTGTCTTTGTTTTTTCAAGGTAAATTCATATTCGAGCAACAAGGGGAGGTCCCTGTATGGACTGAGGTTATGTGGACATGTAAAGGAAACAAGGCTAGCATTGGTCAAAAATAAATTGATAAGGTTTTTATTAAATCTTGCACAGAGCACTCCTCACCTACCTCAATTAATCGACTTAGGTGTGTATCCGATCTCTATAACAGCCAAGCTACGACCTCTGTTGAATTGGCGACGACTGTGGTCCGCAGAGGAACAAGAGCGGTACAGGCTACCTCTCAAGAAAATATTGCGCAATAAGGGCAAACAGAGAATTTCTTGGCTATTTGTACATTAAAAACACGCTTTATAGCTTAGGCCTAGCTGCTGTTTGGGAATCTCCTGCTGATGCTTATCTGGTGCCCAAGTCTCTCATTAAAGAAAAACTGAAGGCCTTCCTGTGGGAAGAGGAGCTGGGAATATATGAAAACAGGAAGTCTGACAGATAGATTCTTAGACCACAAATCTACCCCATTAGTTGAACCGTTTTATGACAAAACTATGTGCCCCCTAGCGAAGCAGCTGTATGTCAAATTTAGCAATGAGATGCTGCCAATTAACAGTTTCTGTATTCGATGGGGAGAGAAATCTTGCTCCAGCACTAGATGCCCTTTCAGCAGATCTGAGACTGAATGCTTCATCACTTGCTTTTCTTTTGCAATGCTCATCCAGCCCCAGCAAGAGGTGAATTAAGCCAGTATGTCGTTTTTTAGGGATCAGACAATGCAAAACAGCACTGAGAATCTTAATTTCTGTCTTCTGTGTGGGTTAAACATTTAAAAAAAAATCTTCCCACAGTTCAGAGCAATCTTGATGATGCATAAGGAATTTTTTGTACTTATAATTTAGTCTCTTTTACATGCAACATTTTAGACTGAATTTTGTAATAAACTGTCAGTATTTATTTCTGAACTTTATGTGCAATATTCTAGATTCAATCCTTGCATTCCACTATGATAAGACGATTAGTTGGTTTTATATGTTTTAGTTGGTTTTAAATGTGTTGTGGTCTGATTATAATGAATGTAACTGTTTTATAGAAGTGTGTGTTTTTAAAGATGTTGCAGTCGAAAGAAACAAATTGAATTGATATCTATGTATCTATATCTATTTATCTGTGTATTCTGCTGAGTGCAACATCCATCTTTTTACCCAAACTAGTTCACTGAAGGAGGGGGGCGGGGGAATAGAATGGATGATATTAATAAAATAGCACCAATGTACTTTCATTCGCGGCAAAATAAAACCATGACTTATTGGTGAGTTACAATTTGAATAGTCAAATCGCTAAACAATATTGTGGCACATAATTTGCCTTGAACAGCATGATATCTATCCTTGCGCACCACTTACCGATCTTTGGCACATAATTTAGTCAATACTGCCGCATAATTTCGCCCTTCATTTCAGCATAATTCCACTGTGCCAGCGCATTCTCCTATTGTTCCCTGAGCCAGGACCTTAAAAGGTATCAGACAGAGGCCCCGGTATGTCGAGAAAAAATCCACTACAGGCAATTCCACCTCTGCGTTGTCAGTGGGGAGGGCGAAGCGAGACGGTTTTGGCACACAAGGCCGTGTGCATTAGTTAACTGTAAGCTGGCAGTTGTTAGTGTTGCAGCGGTGGGACCCAATTTGCAAAACTACTCTGGGAATGCAAATGGAATTATAAAAGCCATCCCACCGTGCAGTGCTTTATTTCCATTCCAATAAAAATCCTTTCTGAGAAATGTTTGCTGGTGTTCCACCCAGAGCTGCCTTCACCAGGTCCATCAAATGTCTTTCCTTTGAAGAGGTTAGAAGGCAATGTGTGTGTCCTGAAACAGCCATTCTCAGCAAGTGCCCCTCCCCGACCAAAATTCCCTCTTCAACCGCCGTCCTTTTCACTATCTGACTAATTCTCCTTTTAGATCACGCTCTTTCCACTATGGGACATATATTGCAGAAACTTTGCACTGGTGCACATGCCAGCACTAAAACATTTTGCACAATTGTGATACTTCTCTGAGATGGAATCGTGGAAACGAATGTTGCCAAGATAGGGTTTTGCACTAAGATAACATGAGAAAATAGACATATGAACCGTCGCTGAACATGTTTAACGCACTTTTGTTTGCCGATTAATCATTGTAGAAGAACAAACCCATCTTAAAAAAAATGAAAACTTAATTTAGATTGTTTATACTTTTATGCTAAAAAAAATGGGAAGCACTAATATTCCCATCTTTCACAAAATTGAGAAAGTATACTGCCTATAAATATGCTTTTGAAAAGTCAGCTAAAAAAACACTGAGATCCGTTTTTATTGATTTTGTCCTGATGCTTCATGCTCTATTACACAAGCAGTAGCATGGCGCACACGTATTTACCCTATTCTTTTTCACACTACCACGACGTTCCCTTAGTATGGCCCCTTATATCATCTGTCCGTTGGCTTTAAATCTTTGTCATTCTCGATCCCTTTCTTTACTTGGTTTGCCTCTTTCTGCATTTTAAATATTTTAGCTTGGTCTAACAAACGTTCTGGCCACATGGTGACCTACCTCACAACTGCATTTGTACTGCAAAGGCTTAGCAACAACATTATAGGGATGAGTAAACTGAGAGCTTGGGGTAAAGGAACCAGCTGCAATAAAAGTGATATGAACACTATTAGAAACATGCACAAAATTGTGTTTCCTTGGTTGGAATCACGTTTCAGACCTTGGTGTGGGTGTAGGACGGGACAAGCATGCAAACAAAGCCACTCCCTCTTCAATACAGGAAAGCAAAGGTTAATTCCACACTGAAAGCCCAATGCACCCGAGGCTTCAATGGAAGTATGGCACTGGAAATTAAGTAGGTGAGGAGTAAAATGAGTGAAGGGGAAGGAGGACGACGCAAGGTGGGTGGGAGAAAGAGGTAGCCTACTGATTGTAGGCACCCTGGTCCCCTGCCTCGAACAAGGTGGAGTATGGAATGTGAATGAGGTCAGAAAATGGGGAACAAGCAAGGGTGGGATGCGGGGGGCTATAAACCTACTGCGCTGCATGGAAGCAGTGATTTACAGGGAGATGAGCTACAGTAAGGGTGAATAACTAACATCTCGAGTCAAAAATATCTTCACTACAAAAATATTGAGTAACAAAACAAAGAAGGTAAGAATATCATTTTATTATGTAAAAATAGAGTTGTATGTAATATGGTTTACTTCAAATAGTTGTGTTAACCTAATTAATTTAAAACATTAAATATATTAATTTTAGGTGTTCATATCATTGATGTGACTTTTAAATAATTTTAAGTATAGTTTGCAATTTTTAATGTGGAATTACAGTTTTTTAACATTTAATTAGCAATTTATAATTAACTAACGGGTGGGTGGGTTTGTAAGGGAAGTTATTTAAATTGCAAATTAATTTTCGTTTTATATGTAATTAATTGTTTATATTATTTGGATATTTAACTGGTGAATAGTTATGTAAATTGATTAAATGTTGTTTTAATTATTTCAGTGTATTTTGTGATTTTAATGTATATTTTATTTTTGTGTAGTTAAATTAGTAATTAATATTTTTGTTGTGGGTTATCAGGTTTGTAAGGAAATAGATAGAGAGGTTTGTAAGTTAAATTGTTATTACTTTTTTATTTTAATTTGGTATTTAACTGGTAATGGTTATCTTAATTGTTTAACTGATTATCTGTTATGTATATGTGTGTAGTTTTTCAATTAATTGATAATTGATTGTTGAACTTGGCCCTCTCTGCAGGGTGACCCCCAAACGTTTTGCCTTCATCCCTCCTGTTTTACTGAATTCATTTTTGTTGGCCTTTGGACTCTTTGCTAACCAGTGCTGAAGTGCTTGTGCTTTCTCCTTTAAATATGGTAAAATTGACTTACACCCAATTGGCACATTTAATTTAATTTAAGTCCCTAGTAAAGTGGTACTACATGTAACATGGGCCTGTAAATTAAATGCTACTAGTGGGCCTACAGCACGTATGATTCAACCCACTTAAGTAGCTTTTTTAAACATGTCTCACACAATTGCAGGCTGTGTGCAGTTTTAAACTGCTAATTAGACTTGGCAAAATAACCCCTTTGACAAGCAAAAAACCTTTTTTAATACATATAAGTCACCTCTACGGTAGGCCCTAAACAGCCCATAGGGTAGGGTGCATTGTATTTAAAATGTTTGATATGTACTTTTAAGTTTCAAATGTCCTGTTAGTGAAAAGCAAATCATTCATTTTTCACTACTGTGAGGCCTACTTCTTCCATTGAATAACATTGGGTTCCCTTATTACATTTAATAAGTGGTAACTTTTGTTTGGGAGCAGGTAGAAATACCATGTTTGGTGTCTAAACAAATGTAATTTAAAATCCTCTTTAATAGAAAAGTCAGATTTTACATCACCCTTCTGAAAATGCCACTTTTAGAAAGATGGCATTTTCTTGTTCTAACCATTTGGTGCCTGCAGCCTGTTTCCTAGGTCCCATGACTAGGTGTAGCTGGCCTTTATTTATTCCTCTCAGACAGCCACACAACATAATTAATAATCTTGTAATTCAACAAATAATGGCTGAATCCTTGCAAAACATGTAATTTAGAATATTATACTGTGTCTTCACAGACTTGAAGAGGTGAAGCAACACAACAATATGTTGACATTGGATAATCATAAAAAGCATTATTACGTTATCACACAACCATACTAAAATGATACATTCTACTTCTTATGTATTACAAATTACAATTAGACAGTCTGACTTTTTTTACTTACATTGCATATTTCAAACTATACTACCCTCGCTCTCAGCCCTCCCTCCGACCCATCCAACACCGACGACGCTGCCTGCAACCTCAGAAGATGGATGGACGACTGTGCCAACACCCTCGCCCCGCTGAAAAAACCCACCTACGCTGACACCACCAAAAGAGCCAGCTGGTTCACCTCGGAACTCCTAGCTTCCAAGCGTACCTGCCGGAAACTAGAGAAGAAATGGCACAGTGATAAGACACCGGACAGCCACGCAGCCCACAAAGACGCAATCCGTAACCACCACCACCTCATCAAGTCCGCCAAGAGAATCTCCTTCAAAGACCGCCTCGACAACAACGCACACAACAGCAAGGAGCTTTTCAACATCGTGAAGGAACTCTCCAACCCCAGCTCCAACACCAATGACATCCCACCGTCGCAACCCCTGTGCAATTCCCTCGCCACCTTCTTCCACTGCAAGATCGCCGACATCCACGACAGCTTCAACACCCAGACAGCCCCAACTAAGATCGATGCACCAGACCCGCCGCACACCATCGACCACGATCCCCTGCCAGCCTGGGCCAGCGTGAACATCGAGGACACCATCAAGACCATGAGCACAATACACTCCGGCTCCCCGTCAGACCCTTTCCCGCACCACATCTTCAACAAAACCAGCAGCTCCACGCACCCCACCTGTGCAACATCATCAATCTCTCCTTCGAGACCGCGACCTTCCCAGAGAGCTGGAAACACGCAGAGATCAACGCCCTACTCAAAAAACCCAAGGCGGACCCGAGAGACCTCAAGAACTTCCGGCCCATCTCCCTGCTTCCGTTCCCAGCCAAGGTCATCGAGAAGATCGTCAACAAGCAGCTAACCCGATACCTCGAAGAAAACAGCATCCTGGACCCATCCCAATCGGGGTTCCGCAGCAACCACAGCACTGAGACTGCCCTCATCGCCGCCACCGACGACATCAGGATCCTGCTGGACAACGGTGAGACCGCAGCCCTCATCCTGCTGGACCTCTCCGCCGCCTTCGACACTGTCTGCCACCGCACTCTACGCGCACGCCTCCACGACGCAGGGATCCGAGACAAGGCCCTGGAATGGGCCACCTCCTTCCTCGCCGGCAGAACCCAGAGAGTCCGCCTCCCACCATTCCGATCCGAAGCCTCCGAGATCATCTGCGGCGTACCCCAGGGATCGTCCCTCAGCCCAACACTGTTCAACATCTACATGGCCCCGCTCGCACGCATCGCCAGACAGCACAACCTCAACATAATCTCCTACGCCGACGACACTCAACTGATCCTCTCCCTCACCAAGGACCCCCTTGCCGCCAAATCCAACCTCCATGAAGGGATGAAGGACGTCGCCGATTGGATGAAGATCAGCCGACTAAAACTGAACACGGAGAAGACAGAGGTCCTCATCCTCGGCTCCAACCCCTCAGCCTGGGACGACTCCTGGTGGCCAACGACGCTGGGAGCAGCCCCGACACCCACCGACCACGCACGCAACCTGGGAGTCATCCTCGACTCAACGCTCTCCATGGCCAAGCAAGTCAACGCAGTCTCATCCTCCTGCTTCAACACCCTCCGCATGATTCGCAAGATCTACAGGTGGATCCCGACAGACACGAGAAGAACAGTCACCCAGGCCCTCGTCAGCAGCAGACTCGACTATGGGAACGCCCTCTACGCGGGAGCCCCGGCCAAGCTCATCAAGCGACTGCAACGCATACAAAACGCCTCCGCACGCCTGATCCTCGATGTACCACGCCACAGCCACATCACCCCCACCTGAGGAACCTGCACTGGCTCCCCGTCGACAGGAGAATCTCCTTCAAACTCCTCATCCACGCACACAAGGCACTCCACAAGACTGGCCCAGCCTACCTCAACAGACGACTCCTCTTCTACATCCCCAACCGCCAACTCCGCTCCGCCGACCTCTCCCTCGCCACCGTCCCTCGCATTCGAAGAACCACCACCGGCGGCAGATCCTTCTCCCACCTCGCCGCCAAGACCTGGAACACCCTTCCACTAAGCCTACGACAGACCCAAGACCTGCTGACCTTCAGGAGGCTACTCAAGACCTGGTTGTTCAACCAGTAGCAGCACCCCCCCCTTTTTTCTCCCCCAGCGCCTTGAGACCCTCGCGGGTAAGTAGTGCGCTTTACAAATTCTGTGATTGATTAATTGATTGAATACCTGTCTTTCTAGATAAAATCTCTCTTTGAAATATGATTGTAAGAGATTGGATAATTTGGGGCGGGTGACTTCAAAGAATAACCACAACTCTTGTCAGGATGAACCCTCAAAGTCACTAAATTAACCTGAGCTCAACTCCTTGGTAACTATGCCACAGAGCAGACAGGCTTACCTGAGTGCAACATGTAATGTATTTATGAAGTATCAAAATAGTAACAAAGCTGAAATGCGACACAATAAAAACTCCAAATTGAATTAGAAAAATGGAGTAAAATGTAATAAACGAAATGGCAAAAATCTAATAAGGGGAACCGAAGATGTGATTTTTAAAAAGTTTTAAGTAGGAATAGCGCTAAGAAGCACAATGTGCTGATGATAGTCAGTGGTCGTTGTACACTGGGACGTAGGCACAATTTGATGCTGACCGCAATGGAGCACAGGTCAGATACATCGACCAGGTTCACCCTGGTTGAAGATTTTACCTTCTGATTTTAGTTCTCTTTAAGTCACAATCTACCAAAGAACTTCACTTCTAAAGCCCCAGAGAACCTCAGGGGAGGCACTTAGAGAAACACAGGGTGTCAGGCCGAGGCCAAACTCCATGGTCCAGTCCAGATTCAGTTACCACTCATTAGCTGGGTAGTTGCAGGAAAATGCCTCTTGTATTTTTATTTATAAAGTTTTGTATAGCGCGAACAAGACCCAGATGGGTATCAGAGCGCTTCACAATTTGGAGGGTCGGAAATAAGAAAGGGAAAAAAAAACAACGTCATTTGAGAATGCAGGCAGGAACAGTGACAGAGGGGGTATCAAAGAACATCACATTTAGATAATACAAAAGCATGCTGGGAGAAGAACAAACAATTTATAAGAGTATAACCGAACAACTCTGGGCTTCACAAGTGTTAGTCTAATATAGTAGTTAATCCAAGAGCGGTGAGTGAGACAGACGAGCCATGGTCATTTAAGGCAAGAACTTGTTCATAAGGATTATTTGTACTTCCTTTTTAGGTCGAGCCTAGAGCCAGCACGCAAGCGCTGCTCTGATGATGATCTGGGGTAGTTCAGTATGGGAGAGAAGCCCCGCCCACTCCCCGCCCCTATTTGTCATTGGCTTGTGTCTTTGTCCTTCCTAAATGATGTGTTCTGATTCCTGAATAGGCTTGTTAGTCCCTCCTTAGTATGGCCATGTCGTCATTTGTCACCTCCCATGGCTACTGGCCCCTTTACTTCACTTCTTACACGGTACGTGTTATATTTTTATTTAACGAGCGCTGCAGTCTTAGCACTAATAATGGCCGCCGCGCTTTCATTTTGCCTCTTGCAATCGCCGAACGCGGCTGAATGCCTTTTTTTCTATTTACTTTTTTTTAACAATGCTACCACCCGCGATTTAGCTTAGAACATGTTAAGTTAGAGCGTGGGTGCCGAGATTGCTTCAAAAGTAAAGAAATGCTTTCTTTTCTCTATTTCTTTACTTTTGAAGCAATCTCCGCAAGCTTGGCGGCTTGTACTGAGAAAGCAGTGCCTCCTAGGGATTTCTTATGATAAGGTGGAATGATGATAAGTAGTGCAAGTCTGGAGGGCAGTGTCCTGTTTTGTTTGTATTGCTTGAATTTGGCTTGTAGGTATATCGGTCCATTTCCTTGGAGGCTCTGTGGATAATACAAAGTGCATTGAACATTGCCCTACTTGCTGTAGGTAGGCAGTGGAGTGATTGGAAGACTGGAGTAATTTCTTCTCTTGGGTGAAGATGGAGAAGAAGTCTTGAAGTAGCATTTTGGATGAGTTGTATTTTGTTCACGATGACTGCGGGTGCACCAAGGTATAGGCTGTTAGTGTTGGCATAGTCAAGCTTGGAGATTGCTAGTGTGAGGATGGTTTGCAGTTGTTTCTGTTCGTATCCAAAGTATGGAGGATGCAACATAGTGTTTTCATTGTGTAGAAGGCTCTCTGTTTGGCGTGATTAACATGTGGTATCAAATATAGGTCGAATACATAGTTACCATTAGGTTTCTGACTCCTCTTGACCTTGTTGGAGGGGTTTCATGTTCCTTAGGCCATATGGCGGGAGGCTGCTATTTTTGCTATTGTCTGCAGGTCATAAACTCTGTCTTTGCGATATTTAGCTTTAAATGGTTATTCGTCCTCTATGTGTTTATGACCGAAATATAGTCATCAAGACTTAAATGATATTGACCTCTATGCCACCCATTCTTCTATTTTCTCTATTCTTGCCTGTCTAATCTAGGCTCCTTGGAGCTATGCACCGTTACCTCCTTATATTCCTCCACGGTTCCACTTTCCTCCTGGCTTTCTCCCCACCTCCATTCCAACCGCTCCCCCACGACCTCACAACAATGTCAACCAAGAGGGTGAAAGCTAGTGCTAACTACTACAAGATCATTTACCCTCCCAACCTTTCCAAAGCCTCCGAAAAAATGTTTATAAACAACACCCTCGAACAATTTCCTGATTCACTCTTTATTGACCAATACCACAGCGCCCGGTATGGGAGACTCAAAACCGACCTCATCTTCTTCACCCACAACATTTCATCTTGGAATACTATCTTCAACAACTCACTCAACATAACATCCTCTTCCAAAATCCTACACGGCTACTAGCTAAAAATCTCCCCTTTAGCTCACTTCAATCACTATCTCCGTATATAACAACGGGAAAGTCATGATTCAAGCTAAAGGCAACTGTCTCTCTCTTTTTGACCACCTATTTCAACCTCTGCCTCGCTCCCTGACCCTCCAATCTCTCCTGACTCTCCCAAGGACTCCACCCTAATCACTCCCCTTTCCCATTCCACCATGATTCCAGAAGACCAGTCCCACAAGAGCAACAGGTTTTCCTTCAGACCCATCCTCTTCCACCTGTACCCCCAGCCACTCCTCCTCCCAATATCTCCAACCAGGACTTCACCCTCAATACCATGTCCCTTGCCCCCACGCATCATCCTGGGATTGCAAAGAAACCACCCCCAAACAGATTACTTGCCCCCTTAACCAGACCTCTTTTCCAACAGCCAGACCTGCCTGCTCACATAGAGACATCTCCACCATCTGATCTTCCTCCTTTTCCCCCTCCTTGTACACCCTACCCCCTTCCCCTGCTCACTCTCCTCTTTCCCTGAATCCTCACCATACCCCTTACACCACTCCTCCCTACACACTTTTTCCTTTACAGCCACTCAACCATTTACCCCCTATGATATCCTTTGGCCTTCCCCTCCCGTTTTCTCTAACCAAGAAGTACTGTCCGCATTCTACCTCTACCATCCTGGACAGTATCTCACACCGCCCATGTCACCGACCCCCCCCCTTCACATTAATTCAATCCAGCTCGGGTGCCGCCAGCCTACTCCCCTCTCTTAACTCCCTACTACTCAGACCCTGTGCCCCTCTTTTCTTACCATCTCTCCCCTCTAGCCCACATAACTTCTTCCTATCACAGCTCTCTCACTTCCTCTCCACAACCCATTCACAATATGTCTGCTTCTTTCAAAGAATACCCTGAGAATCTATTTTCTCTACACAGCAACACCCATTCTCAGTTCCAACCTACATCACCTGACTGCACCCTTCACACCACAATCCAACACCCCCCACTTTTCCTTACTACCAATCCCCCTTCAATATGCTACCCTTCAAGATGAACCTTCCACAAAACATGTTTTCCCTGCTTAGCAGCTTTACATTCCGTACACAGCTCTGCACTCCATTGACAATAAACTAGGCTTCCTCAACTCCACAATCTCCCAGCTTGAAGCCACTCTCTCCCACTTAAGCTCTAAAATGTCCACTGTATTTTATGCCTTACTCCCTTGCTGAAAACACAATACCCCATACACTTATCTCCGAGAAGTTCGCTTCTCCCTCACCCAAAAAGAGCTGTGCATAATCTATCCCCAACTGAAATTACAAATCTGCTTGCTAGCTATAATACCTCCTACTCCCCCACCATTTCTTCTCCAGACAATACAAATCAACGCACTATACCCATCATCTCCCTGGTCCGAACCAAACAGCAACCAATTACAACCCAGAGACCGACCCATAGAATCCTCATTCCATCGTTACCAAAAGCTCTGACACCCCCATTTCCAAAACAGCCACCTCAGAGATGTGTTGTATACGTCACAACTGCAGTTCTGCAACAAAACACAAACTGGAAATCTCAGACACCATCACTCAATACAAACTTGATCTACTCCTCCTCACCGAGACATGGTTTAATGATAATTTCCACACTATCTTCGATCTTCTGCTTCCCCCTAATTATTCCACTTTCAGGATTGACAGGCTTGGCAAAGTTAGAAGAGGTTTCGTGATCATTTTCAGAAATTCTCTTCAATGCAGAGAACTACTCAGTATCTCTTTCTCTGCATTCAAATGCCTTACTTTGGAACTTCTTGGTCAGCACAGCTCCCCTATCAGGATGCACACCATTTATCACCCGCCAGGTGACAGCTCCGCCTTCACTGAGGAATTTTTAAACTTTGCAAATGACCAAAACTTGCAAAACGATAGATTGATCTTTCTAGGTGACTTTAATCTTCATTGGGGCATCTCAGTTGATTCGGCCGCCAACCAGCTTGCCTCATTTCTCTCCGGAAATGATCTTGTGCAACACAATTCTAAACCAACAAGTCCAAGGGCTCTACGCTTGACCTTATCATCTCCAAAGTTAACCTGATAACAGTAGATGATCCTATACCAGTAGACTGGTCTGACCATTTCCTTATCCCCTTCTCACTGCACCTCTCTCATGTTGTAACTCTGGGTCAATCTAAAAGGGCCACTACCTGGTTGTGCAACACAAAAAACATCCATCATAACACTCTCAGGATCTCAGGTAAGACATCACGTCCAGACATCAGCCCCAACTCGGACGATAACGACGTGACTTCCCAATGTCTCACCAACCTTTCGGTCTTGATACAGTTTAGCGCTTCACTTCAAAGGAAAAGGCCCATACCTTCTGCCCCATCAATCAATCAATCAGGGTTGGTAAAGCGCAGCTACTCAACCGCGAGGGTCTCAAAGCGTTGGTGGGAGGGGGGCTCCATGGTTCAATAAGTCCCTCTATGATGAAAGAAAAAATGTAAGATACCTGGAGAAGAAATGGAGACAGTCGCCCTCTACTTTTAATCTTTCTAATCTCCGATATGCTAAATCATGCTACCACAAACACATTTTCTGCGAAAAATCGAATTACTTCAGAACTCTCCTTGACTCTGCCAAGAACAGACCAAAGAAACTTTTTTACTTAATCAGAACTACCACTAATACCCCCTCCTCTTCAAACAGCAAATGTGATGAACCTCCCAAGAAAGCAGCAGAATGTCTTCAATTCATCGATATAAAAGTTAATTTGCTCCTTGACCATACTTCACATTCAATCCCACATGAGAAATGCAAATCCAAAGGCTCTTGGCACAGCTTTAACTTCATCATCCTTTGACACCCTCTTCAAGAACATTTTAAAAACAAATCCTTCGAACCACTCTCTGGACCCTATCCCAAGCGACCTTTCAATAGACCTTTACACCCACATGCTCCTCTTTTGGTCGTTGTGTCCCTGTAGTTTTAACAGGAGGCTAGCCTTATCACCCTTGGAGTCCACTTCTTTGTCCTTGGTACGAGAAGGAGAGCAGATCCTGCCTTCTTCACTCTTCTAAGGTATTAAACAGCAGGTTGAGTCCTCATCTGATATTCTTGAGGTCCAGGAGTGTTCTGAAGGGGTGCCTGGAGCTGCAACATTTATGTCCGGCAAGAGCAAATAGGTGGAAATGACTCATGGACGTGTCCTAATCAATAGGGTAAAGGTTCCGGGGGCCAATCCTACCCACTTTGGGCATTTTCAAGATGGCAGAGGCATTCAAACACATTAAACTCGGGGTCTGAGGGTGAGGGTGTGTGTGGGAGTGTACTACGGTTGGTGACATTCAGATTTAGAGGTGCACAGGTGGAGAAGTAGGTGGGGACCTCCGGAGTGGCTGCACAGACTGGAGCTTGCCATGCATAGGGGATGTAGACCAAATTCCATGGTGCCAGTTAACTGGCAGTGCGCAATGTGCATTTAGTGATCTGAAGGTTGACATTGGTTGGAGGGGGGCCAGTAAAAGGGGTGCTGCACTTGTCGGTGTGCACAAAACACAATAGAGGAGCTGTTGAGCAGAGACTGCTAACGGCAGTTATCGGCAGCGGAAAGCAGCAGAGGTGAGCTGCAAGCAGCAGTTCAGTGTTGTGCGAGTCGAGTACATGCCTCTGTGGAGCCTGCTCTACCCACCAGGGTCATGGAAGGATTGCTGTCTTTGTTTGGCCTCCAGCCACCCTTCCATCTCCAGCCCTGCAACCCCCTTTGACTGCTGTAATAGATCCTGGAGTTTGGCTCATGATAGTTGGGTCTGCTATTGATTGAGAGTGCATTAAGGTCCAACAGAAGGTTTGTTAGGCAGCAGTGCTGTGAGTCACAGGCATTAGACCCTGTGATGTTGGGTTGAGTCCCGGGAAAGTGCAGAAGCGGCCTGACTAGGTTAGGTGCAGCTTGCGCTCCACAAGGTTTCCCACACTGTAGTAGCTTTCCGTGCTTACTCCTGTGCAGCCAAAAGCTCTGTAGTGAGCATATTTTGCACTTATTTGTTGTTGATGCAGTTACAGTCTGAACATTTTAAGTGACTCCATGAAGCACTATGATGCTCTATGAGGTTCTGTGAAGATTTGTGACAAAAATGTGGTGAGTGATGGCCATGAGAAGGCCGTTAAAAGAACAGATTCTCTCTCGGTCTTTACCTCCTTTTACTTCATTGGCTTACAACAAACCAAAACCAGCAACTTTCAGTACTGCCCTATCCTCGGTACCCGTATTCTCTTAGTAAGCTCCAGGATATCTAGGATTCTAGGGGCAAGCTAAAAAATAGGGAGGTAAGTCCTGGGGTGCAGAGGATAGCAGTCTGGTGTAAGGTGGGGAAGCCAGTCATCTGTCTATCGCTCTTTTGAGTGATTTTAGCACTTAGGTCTCTATAGGAATTTTCCCCACTTTATTTTGGGCTGCTGGGTACATATCATACTAGATGACAATAAGGAAACTTTTGTCGGGAAGAATAATTTTCTTAGCACCTGGAAAAAGACAAAATCTAATCCACTCATGAACAATTCTTTCCATCAAAATGTGATTAAGGGTCACAATCTCATCATCTCTCTCTTTCAAAAGGAGGATGATAAATCACAGTAATCTAAGCAGGAGGATTCTTCCCATAATTCCTCAGTAAAGAGCTTTGCAGAAATCAACGCTCGCACCCAACCAGTGTAGATATAAAGAAGGTCTTTGCAGTTAGACGATGGTGACGATCAGAAATCTCTCAATGGGAATTTTACAGTACCAGATGTTGACATAGATCAGATAAATAAAGTAAGCGTGTGTGGGGCCCTATGATCAATTCATGTAGTTAACAATAGTTTGAAAGTGATTTCTTGGAATGCTGCAGGTTTTTTTTAAAAATACTGATAAAATTAATTTTTTAAAGAGTTTGAAAGTTGATGTGATTTGCATCCAGGAAACCTGGTGTTCCAACGATTTTGACTTAGATGTGTACTTTTTGCTAAATTGCAGTGCTTTTCAAAAAAATTCGACCATATCTCTCCTCACTTGAAAGCGCTAAATTGGCTACCTTATGAAGCCAGAATTCAGCTCAAACTGGCGTGTATAACACACAAAGCTCTACACTTCCAGTCACCAAGATATCTAGCTCAGAAACTGGAGATTTCGGGGGGAAGCAGACAATCCAGGAGCGCCAGAGACCTAGTGCTGAAGCCACCGATTTTCTGCAAAAAAAAAACTTATGACAGAGCGTTCTCGGGTGCTGCACCGAGAATATGGAATTTGCTACCTCCAGACATCAGAAGGTTACCAAACCACGCAAGATTCAAGAAAGAAACCAAGATCTTTCTAATGAACAAATACCTACCGTAACCATTACAGAACTACCATATAAGACTCGCCTAAATCCGCTAGTTTAAAGTCACTAGCGCTTTTTGCGCAGAACTAATTTCATTTGTTCATAACAGGTTCTTGTTTGCACTGATGTCTGATGATATGATAGGGTTCCGCTAGCTTCACACTCTGTAAATATGCTAAAATATTTATCAAGAAAAGGGGCTGTGACAAATTTGAATTGTACCGTAATATGTCAATCACTATTCAGAATATTGTTTCCCCTGACGACATGGTTCCTATAGTCTTACTTACTGTGAATGTGTTATAGTATTTATCAAGAGAAGTGGCTATGACAGTTTTGAATTGTACTTTAATATGTCAATTGCTATACAGAATATTGCACTGAAAATGTTATCATGTCCTGTACTGTGAAGCGCTCTGATACCCTACGGGGTCTAGTTCGCGCTATACAAAACACTGAATACATTTTCCTTCTAGGAGAGGTCATGCCAGATGGGCATGGCCATTCTTTTCAGTAATAATTTCAGTTGGAATTACAGTAGTTTCTCAGATGTCGAAAAACCTCTTTCAAGCAGTAAAAATTACTCTGGTGCAGGGCAAGACCTCGGGAGATTCATGACATTATTACGAGTTTAGCGGTACAAATGCCATAGGACCGCATCCTCCCCCACCAGCAGCCCACAGTGCTGGTGATCCAAAGACCGCCGTATTACGAGTTGACCATGGGGCCGACGGTGTGGAAGTGGGGATCTTGCAGTGGTGGTGAGTATTTTTCACAAACTAATCAATGCCTGTGTGTGCATTTCGACTGCAGATGTGTTGGATGCACACATATGCATGACATGTGGAAACATATCATATACCCATTATCGGGGTTCAGCCCATATGTGGGCAGTCTTGGCAATGGGTATATGGTTCGAAAAGGGCTTTTTGGAATAGTTTTTTATTGGATTATTAATATTTGTTATGTGGAGGTGGAGAAAGATCTACAGCTATTTAGATGAAGGAGGGAGGGAGAGAAAAGCTATGGTCCATTCGGCTTCCGTACCTTATTTCAAAAAATCATGGGGGAGAATGGACTACTTGTACCTGTGTAACCAGGGTCAATCGGTTGTGGATCTTGCTAAAAAACCCCTCATTCACGTACACAGGTGGTGGGCGGTATATCTTGATTCTCCGACTTCCAGTAACGTGACAGCATCATCATTGGGTTTATTGTGAGTATGCTGACCTCCACCTGGAGGAAGACCAACTGGTATTACAGTAGTGTCCAGAGATAAAAAATAAGTGAGTGCGGTGCTCAAGTGAAGTAAGTTAAAATTCCCTACACCGCCATATACATTTTTTTGTGAATGAAATGGTGGTGTGGAAAATTAAAAACGAGAAGGTGCGTGTGTAGATCAAGTTACTAATCTAGCACACTCTTGAGTTCATATCGGTGGTCGACATGTTTCAGCCTCGTTGTCCAAACGGAACTAGGGGCTTGCTTCAGGACCTATAAGTATGTAGACGCACGTTGTGGCGACTACTATAAGTGGGTTATTGACTTACCACTCTCGTTGTGTTGAGTCAGGTCATTAGAACCTGTAGCTGAAGTAGAAAAAAGAAAGAGTGCAATTGTATACTTTCTTGGCATTACATTCTCAATTGTCATCACAAAATACCCCAATATTACGAGGTTAAACACTTGGTGCAGCGTTATGGCACAATGAGTGATCTAAACTACGTAGCACTGATCAGGAGGAAATGAGCGCATGTGGTTAGGAAGGTAATAGAGACATAATTTGTATGTTCCTTAAGGTAGAGCGCGTGTCATTCAAGGTTACACGAGCAAAGCGGTATTTGTGGCATTTCACTTGTTAATTTTAAGATGCCAGTGTCTCCGAGTTTCGAAACTTTTAGCTAGTGCACTTTGATACTGTAACGCGCTGTAGGCAGATTTCAGAAGAGACATGGTGCCGTATCTGTTGTGCATTGTACTGGTTATAGCGCTACTTAGGTTAAAGTGCGTGTCATGAGCAGGGCGGCATTGATGGCAACTCACTAATTGATGCCAAAATGCCTGAGTTTGAGCTTTAACGTGTTGCTAGCAGAAAACAACGGACGATTAGTACTGTGTCTGTTTGAAGTGCGTGCTAAGAACACGTTTAAAGAATCTGTACATTTGCCCCGAGCGTAGCAGGGCTCTATGTGAGCAATTTCGAGAAATTATACATCCAAAATGAGCAGAACCCCTTTTTCAGGAAGATATCATTCTGGAAACGATACATAGATGATGTGATTATGATTTGGCAAGACACAAAGGATACCTTACAAGAATTTCTGCACTGCATAAATTCCAGGGATGAATGTCTAAAATTCACATGCACAACAGATAATAGACAACTAGACTTCTTGGATATCACTATACATGTGGGAAACAACACGCTGCAAACCAAAACATTTCACAAACCTACAGCTAAAAACTGTTTACTCTCCTACAACAGCTTCCATCCTCAGCCACAGAGAGACAATTTACCCTACAGTCAGTTCTTACGCCTCAGACGTAACTGCAGCAAACTAGAGGATTATAAAGTGCAAGCTGAAGAACTAAGTCAAAAACTTCAAAGGAGAAACTATCCTACAAAAACAATTAAGAAGTGTCAGAAGAGAGCACGCAATCAACAAAGAGAATGCTTACTTGAGACCACACCAAGAGAGTCACCAGAAGATCTGCTGACGTGCGTTACAACGTACAACATTGCTACCAACACTGTGAAAAAGATTATTAACAAACATTGGAGAATTCTCACATCTGGATCTCTACAATGGCCAAAGCCTAGGTTCGCCAACAGAAGAACGCGGAACCTTAAAGATATCCTTGTGCACACAAAACCGGCACCTAAAACCAAAATGGAAGCAATTACTGCAGCATGGAAATTAAGTCCCATTAAAGGACACTATCCATGCAGTTCATGCTCGGTCTGCAAACTGACCACAGCAACAAAAACCCTACAGTTGTCAACAGACCTCACTTGGACGATACGTCACCACACCAACTGTAATACTACGCATGTAGTTTACATGATCGTCTGCCCTTGTGGCCTAAAATATATAGGGATGACCTGCCGCAAAGTGAAACAACGTATTTGCGAACATAGAAGCAACGTGAACTGCAAAAGGGCCACAACAAAAATGAGCAAACATTACATCGACCTCAACCATTCCATCGATGACCTGAATTGGACAGTCTTGGAAACACTACCCGTGAAAAACCACACTGCAGAACAAATTCTATTTGAGAAGAAACAACGCTGGGTACACCATCTCCAGACTAACACACGGGGATTGAATGACAATATCCCATGGCATGCCCTAACATGAGATCAGAACATCCCAATCTGAACAACTTACAGTATCCGAACTATCCTACAATTGCCTTTGGTCAGATCACATGCACAGAGGAGCTTAATACACTATCCATGTAAAGAGGAAGAAAGCCTTCTCCTAAAGCTCACCATCCAAACATCATGCCTAGGTTTAACCTATTGTAAAGCACGTGTCACTGGCCTGAACATCCATAGTAATATAGCCTGAGATGTGCCTTTTCAGACAACATGTGTCAGTGACCTGTATACTCAGAGTTACATCATGTTCCCTGAATAGCTCTTCAGAATGTTGACACAAAATACGAGTGCATCCCCTTAAAGATAGCCCAAGAAGACAACCTGCACGTTTTTTAACACCCGTGCCCAAGAAGCTTTTTAATTTTTTCAGCCCATGTCAGTGACCGGAATACTCACAGATACGTAATCACCTCTATGTGGCTATTAATTCACTTAACAAAAGTGTCAAAAAACAGGGAGTTGATACTACTCGTCGTCATCATTCCCTTGATAATTCCTTAACAACTTATGTTTTTACTATTTTAAAACATGATGACACTTTTCTGGCAGATAGTCTATCTACTATGTCAATTATACTATGAATAGATAATAGTAGCTCATCACGGGCCCGCGTCACCCGGGGCACCGTGCACAAAGCTAGCACAAGTCACGACCCAGCAGCTACCGGTAAGGATCGTGAATCGAGACACGCTGGAAAGCGACACTAAGTAAGGCACTCTAAACCTTTCCTTTTATCCAGCAGAGTAGGTCTGAAGAACCCGCCGGCACCCCAAGGAAACCTACAATAAGGTTTACTGGGGTATTTATGAGAACCGTGAGACCACCACAGCATCTCCAGCGCGGCCGTCTCCGTCCCCAGCGCTTGACTTTTTAACCTTTAATACCTACTAATAACAGCGCGAGGATAGCTTTATTGGGTCATTTACTGGAACATTATATGTTCACCGCAGCGCATCCAGCGCGGTCTCCCAAGTCCCTCGCTCAGATTCTTTAAACGCGTTCTTAGCACGCACTTCAAACAGACACAGTACTAATCGTCCGTTGTTTTCTGCTAGCAACACGTTAAAGCTCAAACTCAGGCATTTTGGCATCAATTAGTGAGTTGCCATCAATGCCGCCCTGCTCATGACATGCACTTTAACCTAAGTAGCGCTATAACCAGTACAATGCACAACAGACACAGCACCATGTCTCTTCTGAAATCTGCCTACAGCGCGTTACAGTATCAAAGCGCACTAGCTAAAAGTTTCGAAACTCGGAGACACTGGCATCTTAAAATTACCAAGTGAAATTCCACAAATACCGCTTTGCTCGTGTAACCTTGAATGACACGCGCTCTACCTTAAGGAACATACAAATTATGTTTCTATTACCTTCCTAACCACATGCGCTCATTTCCTCCTGATCAGTGCTACGTAGTTTAGATCACTCATTGCGCCATAACGCTGCACCAAGTGTTAAGCATCGTAATTTTTTGGTACTTTGTGATGACAATTGAGAATGTAATGCCAATAAAGTATACAAATGCACTCTTTCTTTTTTCTACTTCAGCTACAGGTACTAATGTCCTGACTCAACACAACGAGAGTGGTAAGTCAATAACCCACTTATAGTAGTCGCCACAACGTGTGTCTACATACTTATAGGTCCTGAAGAAAGCCCCTAGATCCGTTTGGACAACGAGGCTGAAACATGTCGATCACCGAGATGAACTCAAGAGTGCGCTAGATTAGTAACTTGATCTACACAAGCAACTTCTCGTTTTTAATTTTCCACACCACCATTTCATTAAAAAAAAAAAGGATATGGCGGTGTAGGGAATTTTAACTCATTTCACTTGAGCACTGCACTCACTTATTTTTATCTCTGGACACTACTGTAATACCAGTTGGCCTTCCTCCAGGTGGAGGTCAGCATACGCACAATAAACCCAATGATGATGCTGTCACGTTACTGGAAGGCAGAGAATCAAGATATACCGCCCACCACCTGTGTACGTGAATGAGGGTTTTTTAGCAAGATCCACAACTGATTGACCCTGGTTACACAGGTACAAGTACTCCATTCTCCCCCCTGATTTTTTTAAAGATTTACAGCTACAAAATGGTAAGTTTTATATAGACTTTTTGTCGTGGGTGAGAAATGTTATATCTTGTTTATGTTGTGTTTATTTTATTAATATGTGGAGTTGTTTGGATGATGTGTTGTATTCATTTGATGTGCAGTTTGAATTTGTCTTTAAGTTGGTTAGATGCTTAGTACATTTGTTTGTTCGTATTAACATGTATATTTTTATTATATCAATGTATCTTTTGATTGTACATATTTATTTCACTGATGTAATAAGATATTCATATAATTTTTTTTTTTTAAATTGGTTTATTGGTTTAGAGTATGTTGTAGTTTGTGAGGTTTTTGGTGGGTTTATAAATGCTTTAAAGGATGGATTTGACTATTACTTCTAAGAGGTCCAGTCCTTTGTTAGTTACAAAGATTCAGACTTTGCATTATATCATTTCATACATTTTTTTCTTGTTTGTTGTCAAGTTTAGGGCCAATTTGAGTAACAGATTGTTCTATTCTTAGTTCTTGGTAACTTTGCTCCTTTTGTATTGCTTTGATAAATTTGTATAGTGTAGGTTGAATTCTGCCTAGTGTGGATTGGAAAGCATTGTGCCATCCTGTCACTGCATTGTTTGTTTTGGCTTCCTACCTCAGGGTGCTGTCATAGACATTCCACCATGGTATTTGGAATTTAGCATGGCGTCTGTGACCTGACCGAAGCAGCCTGCCCACCCATGTGTCTTCGAAATAATCCATTAGGGTCTAAGTTTGTCTTTAATTTGTTGGTAGAATTGGCTTTCTATTAGTAAGTTATAGTGGTTGACTACCTCTGTGACAGATACGTAAGTTA